>QODF01000097.1:1499637-1595980 GCA_024372805.1 Oostethus manadensis | reverse complement strand
GTGAGGGAATGCTCTCTCTAGGTTACCTTCACTAGCGCACTGTATACTTCTAATTGGTCTTATTAGGGAGCTTAAATCTAGCACCAGCTCTGTGCATTGCCGACGGCTGTGTGAGTGTGTATGTGTGAACTTCCGTTTGATGTTTATGACTCATCAGCTCTCTTACAGAATGGTTAATATGCATGATGAGCTGCATTGACATATCAGCACCGTTGAAGCTTTATCTAGTTTTCATATGACACTATATTGCTTGGTGGTGCATGCAACATGAGACAGCAGCATGTAGCATGTACAGCTAGATGCAACGGTACAGACTTGATTCAAAAGAAAAAAGTTCATGGAACCGCACTGCAATATTTGACCCCATTTAAAAACTTGATACCAATTAGAGAGCTTGGGTTGTAAATAATTTAAGAGCCATCTCTTACTGAGCACAGAGAAGTAATTTTTATGAGTATGCACACATATTTGCACATCTGTGCCGATGAACTGACACCAGCTCAGTTCTAACCTATGCATGTTCGCAATCATGCGCATGCACGCTTGCGCAATGCTCTGAAAACAGACTTCTTAATGACGCCGTAGCCAAGTGAAAGTAGAGCAGAAATACATATTGCCCCATTTCTGCCTTTGGTTCTCCCTCCCCTCATCTCATCCCCTTGCTTGCTTTTCTTCACCTTCTGCAAATCATTTGTTTTATTCATGTTTCCTTGTCTCTCTCTTTTGTCTCAATGAGTTAAATCACAAACCCTAATTTATAGCTACAGGCAAAGACACTTGTGCAGACAATCTGGCTGATGAGAGGGATGACTGAGAACATATGCGGTGAGAGGCGTGTGTAAATTTTAAAATGTCTGTTAAGTGTCTTTTTATCTGTGGTTATTTACATAAGAAAATGACAACGTGTGCATAAGAATGGCTGTGATGCAAAATGAAAAAGGCTGCGCACTGGAGCAGAGGCGAAGTGAGGCAGAGGGAGACGGGCGGAGAGAGTAAATCCAGTGACACTGAAGTGGGGAGCACTCAGGTGTGGTGAGAGGATTATACAAAACCCTGAGTATAAATGACAGTAAACACCTGAATGACAGAGAGACGAGTGGGGCAGGAGCTTGGGCGAGCACTGCAGTTTAGAGGTCTTTGCATGTATTCTAAGTGAACATAATTCATCCATTTTACACTTTATATGTTATACTTTAGTGCACACAATTCCACTTCACGGTTTTTACTGATGAGTTCAAATAGATCCAACTGAAGCAAATGCAACAACAATACACAAGAAAACTTAAATAGGTTGAATGTGTTGTTATAAAGGTTAAGTTCTGGTTGACATTAAATGCACTCACTGAACTTATGGCATTTGACAAAAATGTGGCTAGGTTGATATATCAAACACTGTATATGGTATCTTGACCGTTAATCAGCGAATTAATACTTGTACAAACAAACAGATGAAATTCAACTCTAGGCACACATGGCAAAGGTAATAAAATGTTTTTCTTTATGTAGAAAAAGCAAATGTTGGGGACTTGCCAGGTCAATTTATGAGTTACAGATTACTGTTTAATATACTGTTTAAGTAAGTCAATAAAGGAACAAGAACACAGCACTAGATAGAGAATTTTTTTTATCTTACCTGGACTGTGTTTTCTGTCTTTGAGTGCTCTGTCAGTGTGGTATTCCTGACATGGTCTTGGAACGGAGCATCAGTCTCTGATTGAGCCCAGTGTCTTTCCTTCTTGCTGCTCCCTGAAATACATATGCACCTGTAATCAACATGTAATCCAGGAACCTGAGGCATGGCGGTTTAATATAATAACCCTAGTCTTAACATAAATGGTAGTATTGTACATGACAAAGTGTTAAACATAATGCATCTTCTTTCAGTAGTCATAACTTGCTGCTGTTACGGCATGTACTATGCACTTACATAAACATACATTTATATGTATGTGTGATTAAGTAGGTAAACTTAACTAAGTTTTATGATGAACAATTTCTTTCTTTCTGCACAATGATATAATTTACAACAAGCGGTTTTCAGTAACTACATTTTTAACCAAAGTCTGATTATTGGACACAAAGATAAATCGTTGTATATTTTCTTAGCTGAAATGTAATGGTATGCCCATAAACACTAAAAGTCAAGTGCACTCATAATAGGAAGATAATGTATTTTTGTTCAAGACTGTCCAGAGCATTCAGAGACAAATCTGAGGCATAGCAAACTACACTTTAGTTCATTCTGCTTATAATATAATCCAGCTATTTCTTGCATGTTTTTTTGGGCACCATTAGCAGCAGCGCCAACACATTTGCCTGCTCTTAAATGTGATTTTAACCTTTTGGCTTGGGTTTAAATTCAGAAGAGAGCAGAGTGTGTTGCTTCCTAGATCTGCTCTTAGTTAAATCCCTCACCTCTGGAGCCATATCACTGTACAGCGCTGACTCTACATGAAGCATGACCCCGTTTCCCCCAAACTGCGACCCCCTCCTTCCCTTTGCAGTCTTGGAAGATAGAAGAGCACAGGGGAGAGGCATGCCAAGGCAGAAGACACTTTTAAGCAAAGATTAAAGGTTTTCCTTTTTAATCAGTCATTTGGCAGCAATGTTAGCATTTCACCCTAGTGCAGCTACGGATCAATTTTTAATGCTGCGGTGCAGAGAGCAGACAGAGTGATTGGCAGAGAGAGGAACTATTTACAAAGGATCTATTTACAAATTTTCCTTAGAAATACACTAAGGGCACAATTGACATCTCTCACAGAATTTCAAGTAAGTTGTACTCACTCTGTCATGAGGCATGACCTCAACCCTCCCCTGATAATCACTGCTTCATGTACATGCATGTGTGTTTACTCACATAATAATAAAGGATTTACACGTCTCTTTGGTTACATTGTGCATGTTGTATCTAGGTCAATCAAGTGTGGAGTAAACAAATAAAAAGGAAAAAGTCCAATTCTAATGCCTTCTTAAATGCATTTCCTCTTAAGCGGTGTTTACACTTGCACACAATTTGACCCTGCAGTGGTATGCAATTTTGCATGTTAATAGCACACCAACTAAATTGACACAGGTAAATTGAAACAGGTGTGAAGTATGTGTAAACTGTGCTAGGCGGCATGCCAGTGTGCAATATTTTTTTTTCATTTCCGTGAATTTGCCATGAATGCAACGTGAACGCACCGCAACCTATGTGCAAACAATGTGGGCGGTGCATAGCAAAGTGTGTCTCAGCGTGTCTCCTAAAAGTAAATCACAAAAAGGAATGTCCTTATTAGTGTAGCTAATTAAAGTTCCATCCATTCATCCATTTTCTATACCGCTTATCCTCAGTAGGGTCGCGGGGATGCTGGAGCCTATCCCAGCTGACTTTGGGTTTGGGGTGGGGTACACCCTGGACTGGTCGCCAGTCAATCGCAGGGCAGACAAACAAGCATTCAGACTCACATTCACTCTCTAATGGACAATTTTAGAGTCATTAATTAACCTAATCTGCATGTTTCTCTTCTAAAGTAGCACACAAATGCAGGGTTCCAACTGCAGTCATGCATTACGTTCGAGAAGGCTTTAGGCTAGGTTGTGAAAGTATATTTTGTAGACATCAGCTCAGTGAGCATCTAAAAAGGGTGACAAACTGAATCAAACAGCGGGCCACAACATCAATGCCCAGTTTAGGTCGCAGGACAAACTGGACTACTCCTGCTTGAAATTTCTACTTTCTGAGGCAGTCTCTGAGGCTGTTGATTGGATGAGCCAAGAAAATGGAGGGGATAACAGCTGCTCATATACTGTAGACCTAAGGTTGTTGTGGTGTGGTTGTTTGTTTCAATAAAGTGATTGTTGATCGACCCCCTTCTCGTCATCCTAACAACGTTTGGGCCAAAGTTACAATATCAATTTTATATCAACAATTAAACATCACAATCCACAAGTTGTGTAACACATTTCTTCAAAGGTTCTCACACAATTAAAGATGTTTATTAACATTACATCATATTTACATAATTGTTGCAAGGCCCTGCTCGACAAAGCACTGGAATTAGGAACCAATGTATCTACATTCCATGACACTCACAGTACAACACAACAAACGACAGGACAGGAAAACCTGGAAGTGGAAGTGGAAGAAGATGAATGGATGGATGGAATTTTGCAAATGTGGTGTCAAGCACCCATTTTAAGTGTGCGTTTGTTGTATTACACAGAACAAGGTTTATCACGGAAATGTTGAGTATCTCACAAGTTCATGTTGGGATGGATCTGACACTGATGTTCCTCCCAATGCTGTCCACAAATCCAACCTCGGATCACTCTGTCAATTCAGCCATCCATTCATCAATCTAGCTATTCACTCACACGGTCATCACCAGCCATCGAGCCGACGACACACAACATTGATCCAGTGATTGACCCTGCACTAGCGGATCAATAGTCTCTTAAATGGCATCATTGTAAACGCTCAGACACAATGTCCAGGCATTGTTTGCGCAGTTCATTTTCAAGGAAGCATGGCTGTGTAGGGCTCTAACTCGAGCCAACCCACCATTTTACTCTACTTTTATGATTGCAGCAAAAAATATAATAAAAATTTTTATTGTTTTTGGGTTAAAAAAAACAAAGAAACGTATTGCTTGAGATTGAGATTTTGTAGCAGCAATCCATGCAAAAGTGCATTTAATGACTCAGGGTAACTCAATTAGTCAATACTAGCTGGTGCACCAAAAAGCACACGGCACACATATTTCATATAAACAACTATTTCAAATACTTTTGCTTGCAAATGTATTATTTTAATTGAATTAACTTGAGGAAGAAGTAGTCTACTGGAGGCTAATGTTCTGTGGCATATTGTGAGGCCTATTGTGTCACAGTGAGCATGTAGAAACCCTTTTGGATGGGAGCTGGGGTCGACATATTGGCATTAAATGACTGGAACTCTGACATGCCTGGGAGCTCTGTCACTGTGGTTCACAGGTCTTGTTAGCTGAGGTTTCGTCAGGGTGGAAATGATGGTGCGTGCGTGTGTGTGTGTGTGTGTGTGTGTCTGTGGGGGTGACTTTAGACAGCAGTTCTACCTCCACATCCTCATCTGACACCAGCAATAAAACTAAACAGGGCCAAGGTGCTAGGCTGGCTGTGTGTGTGTGTGTGTGTGTGTGTGTGTGTGTGTGTGTACTATGTGGACGTGTGCAACCCCCAGAAAGGGCAAAGTGTGCTCCATGGTTGTTGCTGCTGTCACCAATTTGTTGGAGGCTCCAGACAGAAGTAGGAGCAAGGTGACAGAGCTGGGGCTTGATAAACACAGAAGTCCTCTTTCGATTTCCCATCCAGTCCACTTTGGAAACACATGGCTCTTCCTGGGCTCTTTTGGCTAGATGAAAGAGGAGGCGGTGGATGAGGGAAACTGGGGTAGTGAGGAGAGCTTCAACAGTGATTTGTGATTGGCTCTCGGTGAAATAAATAAAATAATAGCCATGTGGAGGAAGGTTAAGAGACAAAGTAATGAGAGAAATTAGAGGACACGGTAGAGATTCTGAAAAAGAGGTGGCCACTCGTAGTACGGTTATGTAACATTGAGATAGGATATATGTTGATACATTAATAGATAGACAGGCAAATATTGATAAAAGTATGTAGAAAGATGACTAGAGGGTTGGTAGGAGGGATATGGAAATATGGCTATCGGTACCTTGGTAGGTACAGACATGGAGCAAAAAAATAAACTATGTTGGCATTTTTTTGTTTTAAGATCACAAAACCACACAAAAAAGAATATATTATCAGTAAAATTGATTTAAAAAAAACACTTGGCTTAATGGCTCTTCTCCTTCCTACCACAGCATTTATTCCCTCCATCCTTCTTTTTTCCTTGGAAACAACTTACACTGTTCCGCCTTTCAGCTGACATCAGAAGTTTACAGACCAGCTACAGTGAGTCAGTGGAGGAGGTGGGGCACCGAACTCCCCTCTGCCCCCCTGGAGAGTTAAGGAGATCACATTTGAACTCCCCCCTCCAACCAACCAAACTCCACCCTACCGCTCCTCTCCTACATGCCTTAACACCAACATAAGAGGACAAGTGTGGGCTTTAAGCACCAGTGATCAAACACGAGCAGCTGCTGGGTGTGTTCGGCTCAGGACGGTTGGCCTAATAGGATTGGAAGCCCCCAGGTGAGCCAAAGGACACCTCCAATCAGCCTGATTAGCTAAAGGCAAAGCAGCGTTTAGGAAGGATGTAGAAGAGAGTGGTGAAAACTAAAAGGATCACAGGTTGCGTAGAATACAGAGAAAGTTGGGATGTGACGGATGACGGCTCCCGTCAAGCTGGGTGTGGGACTGATGTCGTTAAGAAATTATGTGTGGCTTTAAAGTGTCAGATTTTTATTTGGGCTGTTTACAAATCATCACTAAGTTTAAAAATCATGTCTTAAGGCTGCTGTTGAAGGAATGTATGTTGCATGCATGTGTGTCATCAGTTCAAATGTTACACATGCATGAGAACAAACACCCGCTCAGTCACACGTTTTACAGATGCATGCACATGCAGTACAACGCACACCCAATTGTTTTTATAAACTCATCACATCTGTAAAACAATTACCAGACGCTGAGCTCATCTCTGACTATGTAAAAGTCATCAAGAGTGTAAAACACAGGATATAATACAATTCACGCTGTTACTTTCGTGCTTTAACAATTCTACCCTTTGCCATAAATTATGGGTCGATGGGTTGGGAAAATGAGTGAGGAGTAGCTTTACGGAGAGGTAGGGGTAATTTAGAGATGGGAAAAAGACGTATATGAATGTAAAGAAGCACTATATACCAAACCCTGAATATATAATAACCAGAAAGACGAGCAGTAAGTCGACTTACTGTTCGTAGCAAGTGCCATGACGTGCCAGGTACCACAGGCCACATCCGACAACTGCAAATAAAGAAAACATGAAAATTAATTTTTTGTTTATTATTAAAATTTAAAAAAAAATGTCTATCGTAGTGCATTCTCATTCATATACGGTTATAATTTATTATGTGAATGCTGCAACTAAATGTAATAAGTATTTTACTTCTAGATTGTTGATTTGAAACCCAAAATGTTTGTCCAGCCAGCTTCCAATATTTTTCTGCTGTTTTCAAACACTTCCAATCTGCTTTTTGCGAAAGGGTTTTGTGAATCTTTCAACACCTGTACATGAGTAAATAGCAGTCCTTTTTTTTTTTTTTACCTTTGTGCCTGACAGTGGGACAAGCTGCGGGATCCAAATCCTTTTGTGACTGGGATGCTCACTGAGCTGGGACACACAAGGGACCTGACCCCAAAGAAGAAGCTCTCCACCTGCTGGGAATATGAACAACTTGATGATCAACTTGCCACAAGGTGCACGTGTGAAAATACCTCCCACACTCATCAGTGCGTCCCCAGGTTGTGATTGCAGGTGTACTTATACAACATACTGCTACAACATTACTGCTACAGTGGAAATAGCAGACCTTGGGGATTCCAAGGCCAGGCAACCTCAGATTATTTTGCTTCTGATACTTGTAACGTGGGATTTTGTCCAAATTGGAATAGAAACACTGACCTTGAATAGAAGCAGACAAATGGAAGAGAGAATTACACCCTGTCAGCTTGGCTTGGTTTATAAGAGGAAGTTAATGTACAGCTCTGGACTGAAATGGTAAGTCTCCTCCCGCGAGACTTAGATGTGTGCACAAAGCTTTCTCCATGGTTAGTGAGTGAAAGAAGACACCGTGTACTCTGTTGTCAACAAAAATTCAAGCATCGCATCAATCATCTCAGCGCGCCCATTTCAGCCTGCCACTAATACATTTATATTTACAACCTACACTGAAGACTTTTAAATTATGGCATACAATAAACCTGGTATGTACTTCTCAAAAGCTCTTTCAGGGAATATTGAGGTAATATAGTAAGTAATTTTCCAAAGTGGATTACAAATTTCACTTCCAGGTTTTATAGCACATTATGATAACATGAGCACATCTAAATGTTCTGAATAAACGTCAAAATGTGGGCTGCTTAAAATGCAGTTTTTTCATTTTTTAAGATGCCTTTTGCAAACACCGCCAAGCCAGGGAGCATGCTGGTTTATGCGGTGGGGAGTCAATAATCTTTATAAGGTGGGTTTTGATTACAAGGAGATACCAGAGAATCCTCCCCAAGGTAAGCCTCCATTAATCTATATTCTGCATCAAGCTGCATGTAGCATCTGCATGCGCGTACACACGCACACACACACACACACACACACACACACACAACAACTTATCAGTGTTTATCTTTTTTTAAATATCTCTTAAAAAGTGAATGTCACAAACAAACAAGCCAGGCATTGCTCAATGCCCCCTCCCCGAACACAAATGCCCATCTGAGTAACACATGTCTGTGCACACGTTAACCGGCCAAGAGATGCGCGAGCACACTGACGAGCTGGCAGAGTAATCCACCTAAAAAGGTTAAAAGCCAATATTTTTCCAAATGTTGACAATCTGAGAGGTCACATCAGTCATGTACTAAGGTCAGATGACACACAAAGGCGTGTGTTTAAGTAATACTTTTACAGATGACCTAAAGCCATAAATGTCTCAACTTGTGGCATGTGTAGTTAAATCATCCATGCAGGGTCAACATAGAGTATAGTACTATGGAACTTTCTCAAATGTGTAACAAGATACATTACCTGTTGTAACGTAAAGCGTTTCACCCAATTCAGACTTTGTTGAATTTAAATTTTCATTTTATTTATAGTTTTAAATTCACTGAGGTTAATTTTGCTGAATGATACTAGATTTATCACTTGACAATACTCAGTAGCGGAACAAATCAGAGCAGGGTGGGGCAAATGACCCGGCCCTTTAAGCCCATTAATAAAGCTAAGGATAATATCATTTTACAAGTCCCACCTCCTATCCTGGGGCGTGCCGCCCTCCCAGATCCTTTGAAGCCCCGCCCGTGTGCATACTGTAAATCACTAATAAGTGTGTGTTTAATGCAAATAAATAAAGAGACATTTACATGTTTTAAAGAATTTATTAATGATTAACTGAAATCTGATTTTATAAATTCACACAGAATTTTGTCTTACAAAGTTGCAAAAATTGCATTGCAAAAAAATTGCAATCAGCATTGCATATTACAATGCAATGCTGACCAATACTGTACACAATCCTAAAATGGCCTACAACAGTAGTTCCCAAAATGTTTTTGCAGATCCCCTCTTTTGGAGATAAAATGATTTTCAGCGCCTCCCCCACCCGAAAAATATGGTAATAATGAAAAGTGTTCGTGGTAGCCCCGTGCCCCCTCCGTCATAAGGGAGAGCCCAGCCACCCTGCGGAGAAAACTCATTTCGGCTGATTTTAACTGGATCTTGTTCTTTCGGTCACTACTCAAAGCTCATGACCATAGGTAGGAACGTGGCTCGATCAGTCAATTGAGAGCTTTACCTTTCGTCTCAGCTCCCTGTTCACCACAACGGACCGATGCAGAGTCCGCATCACTGCAGAAGCTGCACCAATCTGTCTGTCCATCTCGTGTTCCATCCTTCCCTCACTCGTGAAGAAGCACCGGAGATAGTTAAACTCCTCCACTTGGGGCAGGATTTCATCCCTGACCTGGAGATGGCACTCCACCCTTTCCCGGGTGAGGACCATGGACTCGGACTTGGAGGTGCCAATTCTCATTCCAGCCGCTTCACACTCAGCTGCGAACCGATCCAGCGAGAGTTGAAGGTCACAACTTGATGAAGCCAACAGGACCTCATCATCTGCAAAAAGCGGAGATACAATTCTGCGGCCACCAAACCGGAATCCCTCGACGCCCTGGCTACGCCTAGAAATTCTGTCCATGAAAGTAATGAACAGAACAGTGACAAAGGGCAGCCCTCACTGGAAAAGGGTCCGACTTATTGCTGGCAATGTAAACCAAACTCTGACACCGGTCATACAGGGAACAAACTGCCTGAATTAGGTGGTCTGGTACCTCATATTCCCGGAGCACTTCCCACAGTACTCCCCGAGGGGCATGGACGAATGCCCTCTCCAAGTCCACAAAACGCATGTAGACTGGTTGGGCAAACTCCCGTGCACCTTCACGGACCCTCCAGAGAGTATAGAGCTGGTCCACAGTTCCATGACCAGGACGAAATCTACACTGCTCCTCCTGAATCTGAGATTTAACTGTACGGCAGATCTTCCATTCCAGAACCCCTGAATAGACCTTACCAGGAAGGCCACGATTGTTGGCTTGCCAGCCTTTCTTAAAAAGCGGGACCACCACCCCAGTCTGCCAGTCCAGGGGCATCGACCCCGATGTCCACGCGATGCTGCAGAGTTGTGTCAAACAAGACAGGCTTACAGCATCCAGGGCCCTAAGGAAACCTGGGCGGATTTCATCCACCCCCGGGGCCTGTTTTAAGTTCAGTAGAATGGAGGTCTGTTCAAATGTATTCTCCTTGGATCCACTTTTTTTCACCCCATAAATTATGAACACTTTATTTTTCTGGGATTTGACAATCCTGCATACAGTCAATCAGACTAATGTAGATCCATGATATGAAGCCTTCCTAGTACCTAGTACTTGTAGAATCAGAGAGAGAGGTAGTTGTGATAACTGGGATAATAATGATGTTCAAAGGGGCACCTCTCTCTCTTACCTCTCTCTTCTAATTACAGTAAAGAAGCTGCAGAGATTAATTGGAAGGATAGTGCATCACAACAGGAGATGTGCATCATAAAGACAAAACACAAAGCTGTGGTGTCAGACAGTGGAGTTAATTAATTAAGTTAATTGACCTAAATAAAAAATAATTTATATTAAAAAGTGTATGTATACATCCTTGTGCACACTGTTTTGCTTCAGGTAACATTTGTTTTTATTTTGGTGTAAAATATCAAAAGGGCTATGCTACTGGGTTAGGCTCCAGCATACCCGCGATCCTAATGATGATAAGGTATAGAAACTGGATGGATTGAAGGGTTATGCTACCGTGAACTTTGGTATGTGCAAACAGTATAGGACTGAGGGAGATGAAAACTTCTGGTGGTCCTCCCCTGCAGGTCATAAGCTGGGCTCACCTCTGACAGCAGCACTGTAAGTATCTCCTGCTTGTATTCTGGTGACCTGAGCTAGGTAGGAATAGCTGAGCAGGCAAGGAGTCGACATCTGAAGGCATTTCTCTCCAAGTCCAAGCTGTCCCTGCAAGAAAAATAATGTGGCTGCCTCAGGATTACGTCAACATTTTATCCAAACCACACCATTGCTATTAGATCATTAACTACAGCACACGCGTGAAGTTTGTTCAATTTTAGTAAGAGTTAATGGGTAAGAATAACTTTGAGGATGTAATTAGTTGCAATTCAAGCTGCTACTGATCCAATATACCAAAAAAGACATTGATTCAGGACTATTATCATTACAACATGGTTATATACAAAATATCATAGCAATCTAAATATATGGTGAGACCAAGGTATTTGTTTCATAACCAGACCATGTCACCTGGTATGATTAATTCCATTGACTTCAATCTCCTTCTGTGTTCTGATGATGGTGTTCATTTTTTGACTTCCCCTCTGCTATCTTGCTCTATTTCCTGCTTACTCCTGCAGAGATAAAGGGCTTTTCCGCATGGCGCTCACATAGACACGTCGGTCTGCCTTGGCATATGTTTGCAAGTTAGCACAATATGTGTTGGTTTAAATGTGAGCATGCCATGTTCTAATCTGTGTCTTGCTTGTTCCAATGTGTGCCACAGTGAGGATTTGCAGATGCGTTACAGCACATGTTCCTGCTGGGAAGTGTGTGCATATGTGTGTGTATGTTTTCTATGAATCTTTGTGTACAGTATGTAGTTCCATGAGTGTTGGCATGCATTCATTTAAGTGAGTGATGCTGTCCATACCTGGAATCCAAGTTCTAATATTGGCTATTGCGTTTATGCTTCTTCATGTGCATTTTAGTGTGTGTGTGTGTGTGTGTAAATGAGGGCTGTCAGGTGCTGGTCCTTGCTGTGCCAGCTGCATCTGGAGCCATCTGTGTTGAGGCTCAGTGGGAACAGAGCGGATGACTTTAATGTACTTGAACCCCAGACAGACCTTTCCCAGACAGTCGTCAGAATGAAAGCAAGACAAGTGGGCCCAGTCGAGCTGAACCAGCGGATCTGGGTGGTGAGCAGGAGACAGACGCTTTGGTTACACTATAACCCCCAGTCAGACTCGCAGGGGATTCTCAGGCAGCCAGATACACACAAACACGTGAATCTGTTTCAATGATGCTGTAATGCCGTTTTATGTCAGAGCCATCTAGCTATCATGTGTCGCTCCTTTCACAAGTTTATGACGTCAAACAATGCATTTTGAGTACAAACAACACTGTTCCATACAATGAATGGATTGTTGACAGGAATGTCTCCTAGAGCTGTTTGCCTGTAATTCAAATGTAAATTTCTCTATCATAAGCTATCTTCCAAGGTGTTTCATAGAATTTGGCAGAACATTCAACTGACTTCACAACCACAGAACGCATGTAACCACACCAATCATGGACCTCTTCATTCAATCGGATGCGATGCATCGGTTTGCAAATTCTGGACAAACTGTCAACAAAAAATCATCTGCACGCTTGTCGTTGTCTTTGGGGCTTCAACCTGACTGCAGTCATTTCCCCAACTTAAGTGGGGGAAACGCTAACATTTGATTGTGTGTAGCACTTAGGAGAAGTGTTCTCTTTGTGGATGAATCCTGGTTTTGAACGTACAGGGCAGATGGCAGACAACGTCAATGACTTTGTGTGGGTGAGTGGTTTGATGATGTCATTGATGGCCATGTAATAAGTGTGATGTTTTCAGCAATCTGTACACAATTCCTAGAAGTTGAAAACATCCTTCCATGGCCAGTATACTCACTTCAGATGTCACCCATTCAGCATATTGGAGATGCTCTGGATCTGAGTGTAAGGTTTTTGCAGCAGATGTCTGACAAACCAGGTAACAACACAGATAAAACATTTTTGCCCCCCATCTCTCACATTCAAATGTAATTTCAGCGAGAATTGTAATGTCTAAATTCCATAAAAGCGCTTCCAAACAGCAACATGCAGCACAGTTTATCACCACCACAAAGCAGGGTTCCAGTAATGATCTTGCAGAAACAATATGATTAGTGAAGCACAAAATCAATTAATGTGGCTGCAGAATCAATAGTTGTCTCTCATCATATATGTCCTGCAGTTAATTAATAAACAATAAAGACATTAAGCAACAGAGCATCAGACTGTGGCGAAGACTGTCATCAGTCATGACGTGAGTACTGATGGCATCAGCAGGAAAGCAACGGGAAAACACCGACAGATATAAATGAGAACGTGGTGAAATACTGAAAACACCCACAGGCTAAGATGCTGTGACAATGTACACACACATCTAAGAGCGTGAGCATGCATTAACTTACAAAGGCACTCAAGCATGAGGTTTCAAATGCTAAGAAAAACACAGACACACATGCCAACGTTCTCTCAACTCTTCTTATTGGGTTTACCACAAACCTTCACCACAAACATATTACAGTAGGATATAATGATATTTTTTACAACTAAAGCAGAAAGGACAATTTAGGATCCAACAAAAGTTTGTGAACCTAAGTGTTATTTCTGAAACAGAATGTTTGACACAGATCTTGTTTTGGAAAGACAGGGGCATCTAAAGCGGCCCTTGCATCCCGATATACGTACTTCTACATGCTGGCTATGAGCAAAATGGGGAAAATCACAAGACACACGCACATGGATTTTTAAACCCGCAGACAACACGCAAAGCCCGTAGGAAATTATTACATTATTGTCTGCGTGCATGCAGGAGCACCTTGCACCTTGCTCTGTTGGTGGGCGACACCTCCTGTAAACTGTACACTCTGGTTCTGCCAAACTCATGGACTCACGGCGACTGCTCTCATAGTGTATCAGTCATTATTGCACCTTGCCCGGCAATGACGGGTGGTTTCACCCGGCAAACTCTCCAGTTTCCCTGATCTCTGTGGACGCACAGCAGCTGCTCACATACTGTATCCGATATTAATGCACCTTGCCACGCTGGCCGTCCTCCAGCGACTTACATGAAGCACACCTAGCACGCACGAGTTGCACGCCGCACTCACAATCTTAAAGCTGCCAACGGAGGGCGGGCAGCAAGCACGTGGGGGTCATGAATCTCTTGCTCCATAAGTACGACACACTTGCAACCCTTCTTCTACTTTCTCTATGTGCTGGCCACGGCTAACAAATTTCCCAAAGATTGTGGAGCCTTTGCTTGTGGTCACACATACATCAGTTTAAGTCATCGATGCAAGGATTGCTTAACTAATAAAGTGTCCAGTGAGTTTATGTAGTTTATACTCAGATATTTGCATACACATGTGCTGTGGTCCTCAGCATGTGCATCTTGATCATACACTCAGTCATCAATAAGACAAACGATAGGGCTTCATTCACTCTTTTATCTGTAGCCAAATTACGTTTTCATTGTTGTTTTTATTTTTAATTCACTCTAACATAAGATGGTTATTTTTTTGTAGTTTTGTGATAATAATATGATGATAATTACTCATGTCTATGCTATAAGGTTTCCCTTCCTTACTGTCTTCAGCAAAATAATCTACTGAATGATTTGTTGATTGAGGTCTTAGACATGCTAAACTGTGTGACACAACTTTTAGCAGACAGCTGACCCCTTTGTTATACAGCTGACATTTGGAACGCGACTATAGACTGGAGAAATATTTGTGTTATATTTACTGCAACTGTTAGGACACTGCCCCTCCGTGAATCACCACCTTACTGTGGTGGAGGGGTTTGAGTGCCCAAGTGATCCTAGGAGCTATCTTGTCGGGGGCTTTATGCCCTTGGTAGGGTCTCCCAAGGCAAACAGGTTCTAGGTGACGGGCCAGACTAAGAGTGATTCAGAAGACCCTAATGAAGAAGAGCAAGAGGAGTGACCGCACCTCGCCCGGACGTGGAATACCGGGGCTTCACCCTAGAGCCAGGCCTGGGGGAGGGGGTCGCAGGCGAGCGCTTTCACCTGTGGGGCCTGGCTGGGCCTAGACAGAAGAAGCCACACGGGAACTCCCCCCCGCAGACCCACCACCTGCAGGGGCAAGCATAAGGGTCCGGTGCATTGCGATTTGGGCAGTGGTCGAGGGCGGGTGTCCGGGCGACCTGGTCCTCAGAGGCCAAATCTGGTTCTTGGGACATGGAATGTCACTTCTCTGGTGGGGAAGGAGCCCGAGCTTGTGGAAGAGGCGGAGATATTCCAACTAGATATAGTCAGACTCACCTCAACTCACAGTTTGGGCTCTGGAACCAAATTCCTTGAGGGCCTGGACCTTGTTCTTCTCTGGAGTTGCTGCAGGGGAGAGGCGGCGAGCTGGTGTGGGTTTATTATTAGCCCCCCGGCTTGGTGCCTCTGTGTTGGAGTCATCCCCAGTGAACGAGAGGGTTATTTCCCTACGCCTTAGGGCTGGGGAAAAGGGCCTGACGGTGGTTTGTGCGTAGGTGCCAAATGGCAGTTCAGAGTACCCAGCCTTCTTGGAGTATATCGGAGGGGTTCTGGAAAGTACCCCAGCTGGTGACTCCATAGTTCTACTGGGAGACTTCAATGCCCATGTGGGCAATGACAGTGGGACTTGGAGGGGCGTGGTCGGGAGGAAGGGCCTCCCTGACCTGAACCCGTGTGGTGTGTTGTTGCTGGACTTCTGTGCGAATCACAGTTTGTCCATAACAAACAACATGTTCAAACATAACGATATCCATAAGTGCACTTGGCACCAGGACAAACCAAGGTCACCAATGCACCAGGTCAATGATCGACTTTGTGATCGTATAATCAGACTTGCGTCCGCATGTTCTGGAGTCGCGGGTAAAGAGAGGGGCTGAGCTGTCAACTGGACACCACCTGGTTATGAGTTGGATTAGATGGCGGGAAAGGATGCCGGAAAGACCTAGTAGACCCAAACGCGTAGTGAAGGTGTGCTGGGAACTTCTGGCAGAGTCTCCCGTTCGTCAAGTCTTCAACTCTCATCTCCGGCAGAGCTTCGCCTGCATCTCGAAGGAAGACCGGGATATTGAGTCCGAATGGGCCGTATTCCGTGCCTCCATTGCTGAGGCAGCCAGTCGTAGTTGCGGCCGCAAGGTGGTCGGTGCCAGTTGTGGTGGCAAGCCCCGAACCCGATGGTGGACACCGGGGGTTAGGGCTGCTGTAAGCTGAAGAAGGAGTCCTATTAAGCATGGATGGCTTGCGGGACTCCCGAAGCAGCTGACAGGTCTTTTCCAAGTCGAATGACTTGGAAAAGGCATTCGACCGTGTCCCTCGCGGTGTCCTGTGGGGGGTGCTCCGGGAGTACGGGATTGGTGGCCCGCTACTACGTGCCATTCGTTCCTTGTACAATAGAAGCAGCAGCCTGGTTCGCATTGCCAGCAGTAAGTCGAGCTTGTTTCCGGTGAACGTTGGCGGATTCTGTTCATAATCTTCATGAACAGAATTTCTAGGCGCAGTCAAGGCGTTGAGGGAGTCCAGCTTGGCGACCTTAAGATCTTTTCTCTGGTATTTGCAGACGATGTGGTCCTTATAGCCTCATCAGGCTGTGACCTTCAGCGTTTACTGGAGCGGTTTGCAGCTGAGTGTGAAGCTTCTGGAATGAGACTCAGCACCTCCAAATCTGAGGCCATGGTTCTCAGTCGGAAACGGGTGGACTGTACCCTTCGGGTTGGGAGTTCAAGTATCTCGGGTTCTTGTTCACGAGTGAGAGAAGGTTGGAGCTTGAGATCGACAGACGGATCGGTGCAGCATCCGCAGTAATGCGGTCGCTGTACCGGACCGTCTTGGTGAAGAGAGAGCTGAGCTGGAAGGCAAAGCTCTGTTTACCGATCAATCTACGTTCCCACCCTCACCTATGGTCATGAGTTATGGATCATGACCGAAAGAACGAGATACAAGCGGCGGAAATGAGTTTCCTCCGTAGGGTGGCTGGACTCACCCTAAGAGATAGGGTGAGGAGGTCGGACATCCGGGAGGAGCTCAGAGTAGAGCCGCTGCTCCTTCACTTCGAGAGGAGCCAGTTGAGGTGGCTCGGGCATCTAGTCCGGATGCCTCCCGGGCGCCTCCTTGGTGAGGTGCTCCGGGCATGCCCAGCCGGGAGAAGGCCACGGGGAAGACCTAGGACACGCTGGAGGGACTATGTCACACAGCTGGCCTGGGAACACCTTGGTGTCCTCCCGGTGGAGCTGGAAGAGGTCGCCGGAGACCGGGAAGTCTGGACTTCCCTGCTGAAACTGTTGCCCTCGCGACCCGGACCCGAATAAGCGGAAGAAAATGGAATGGAATGGAATGTTAGGACACTGGCTTGCCAGTTAATTCAATTAACCACGATGACAGCGATAACCACCATGCACATTGTACTTAATATTGTAATACAACTGCAAGTTTTAAATATTTTTGCTTTCACCTTTTGCTGTGATGCTACTATCATAGTTATTCTGGTTGTAGCATACACTCCCTGACACCATTCAAATTCCTTCCCACCTCAATCATGTGAAACAGCGTTGGCCGTCCGTCTTCTAGTCTCAATAGTGGGAAAACAATGAGATTTCTATCTGTAACACTATTACCAGCCGTAATAGGGTTAGCGTTGCCTGGGTGTACGTGGGTAAGGGAGTGGAGAACTTTATTAAGTTTATGACCTTTTGCTTTACTACCTTATTTTTCTGGTACTGATATACAAAGGCCTTCAAATCCCTGAGAGAGGAAGGTATCAACTAAGAATTTCCCAATGCCCCCTCATCCTCAGTTCCACTTCAGCTGCAAACAAAGTGTTATCTTTCAAGAGGTAGAACCTTTGCTGTTTATTTTTTTACATGTTGACTGGAGTGATTTTTGGTATGACACTGCCAGCTGATTACAGGGAGAGTCTTAATCAGGTGGCGCAGTCTGCTCGGGGCCCCAGGGGCTTGCCGTGTGTTACATCTTGTCAGACTGCACAGAGAAACAATCAATCATCAAGAGAGCTCTGAGACAAAGGAGGGGGAGAGGATGGGAGAGATGAAGAGAAAGGTGGTTAAAAGGGAGCAAAGGAGCATGGGTAGAGGAAGAGAGTGAGGAAATGGGGATTTAAGGCAAGAAGATGAGGAGCGACAGAAGGCGACCTTGCACTGAAAGAAACTTGGAGTTATACAGCTGTTAGAAAAACTATTAAAAATTCATCGAATTGCGCTAGACAACAAGCTGCGGCCATGTCAAAGCTCATAATAAGCGGCCACAAACCGTTTCACTGCAAACCTTCACCCTACATGTTTGTTTTATCATCTTGGCAGGGCATCTTCATAACGGCTGCATTGTAAAAGAAATCACATTTTGTGAAAAAGGTTTAAACAACCGCCCGGATAAACACAGGAGGAAAAAGAATTGAGAGTTTAGCCGCGTAGGGATTGAGGTGGGCCGACGTTTTACACTGTCTGGGCTCTGTCTGAGGCCTGTGTAATGATGCGGCTATTTAGAGAACATCTTAAATGAAAGGCCAGAACAATCCTCTGTGACAGGTGGGATCCTTTATATCTAACAGAGTAAAGACAGCACAGGGCCAACACACACCCACAAACACACAAGAGGACACTTAGGAAGAGGACATTCACTATTCACATTGAAAAAGGCCATGCACAGACATAAACCACAGTGGATTCTACAAAAAAAAATTCCTGCTCTGTCCATGTGAAAAAAGATGAGGTGAAATGAACAAAGAGCTGGTCCTATGAAGGTGTAAAGGTGTACAATTTTAAAACAATTGTTTTCTTGGCACACCATGAGGGATAATATGTGCTCTGGGGGGTAGGATTGCATACAGATTCCCCACAAAACCTTTTAATCTTCTCCAACTCCAAAAATGATCTTTTCCAACTCTCCAAGAAACGTTAACCATCAGTGCATATTTATGGTGAAAGCGTATCTAAACTGGAGAAAAGAAAATAAACTGGAGTCTGCTTTTTGTACTGGAAGTGGAATATTACTTGTGCTCACCTCTTGGCCCAACCCCCAGGAGAAGACATCCCCAACATCTGAAACCGAGAAGAGAGAAAAAGGAACACAGTCAATGTAAAGTGCGCAAACAATTTAACAGAAGTGTCAAAAACAAGCTTCAGGCTAAAATGGACAAGAAAAAACAAAAAGCAGAAGGATGGAAGGGAAATCAACAGCTGACAAAAGGGGCTCAAGCATCATACATCAAGCACTTGTTACCTCTGCCGGTGCTTGTGATTGCACATGACTGCAAACAAGTCAGTGATAAAAATCTCAAGAAAGATGAGAGCGATCAGGCTGACTTTAAAGATCATCAATCACGACCCTGTAAGCTCCAATATTATTAGTTCAAGTAAAGCTGCACTCTTCCATTTTATGGACATCATAAAGGACTTTGGAGCTGGTGGGGGGCAGGACAGGAGGAGATCCCCCAGTGTTTTAACTAGCGGTGGGATGGATGTGCTTGGAAAAGCAGACCGGATGGACGGACAGCACTAATGTAGTAACACTAACAGAACAAACGTCCGCAGGGGAAGAAATGTGTGAAGGGAGTGTAAGGTGCCGCTTACATGGTGTAAGTAAGAGTGAACAGTGAAAAGTTTCCACTATTCTGTTTGAGTAATATTTCAACGTATGCTGAGCATGTAATCTGGGCTGGCAAAATGTAAGGACTTTGGGGCAAAAAACGAGCTGTGTTACTTTAGGACATGCATTCTTTGGCCAAAAAAATTGCAGAAATTAGTGCAACTAGGGATGTACTGCAATTAGCAGTTAACTGTGAATGTACAATGAAAATCATGTGATTTAGAATAGTGCAACAGTGTAGCGGTATGCTTCTGCACAGGAGAAGGAGGAGGACGTCCGACCTAAAAACTACACTAAAACCATTCATGCAATTGACTCACTGTGGCGACCCCTAATAGGGACAACCTGAAAGTGAAAAAAAAAATATATATATATATATATTGTTATAGTGTTTAGCACGTCTGCCTCAGTCAAGACATCTGGGTTCAAATATCCATTGGAGCATCTCAGTATGGCATTTGCATGTTCTCCCTGTGCTCTGTGGTCCTCCCATTTCACAAAAGCATGCATATTAGACTCATTGGAGACATGAAATTGTTCATTGGTATGAATGTTGGTTGTTTGTCTGTACTGTACAGATACTGTATGTGCCTTGTGACTGACTGGCTACCATTTCGGGATATATCTCGATATGAGAGATGAAAGCTGCAGAAGTGGAACAACTTTTTTGGAGAAGTTTTATCAAAGTCATTCCCTTAGCAAAAATAATTCTATTTAAGTGTACTATGATATAGTATACTTATTTTATATTAAAACTGGAGGAAGTATTCTTGAAGTTGACTTTTTCTAAACTACATGTTATATACTACAGTAAAGTATACTTGGTTTATCCTGAAACTTTATACTGAAGTCTATGACTAAGTACTATACTACGATTATCACCGGAAGGGACTGGAAGTATATAATTAGTACAATGGCAGTATAGGGATAAGTACTTGTGGTATACTTTTGGTATTAAGCCAGCGCGGCTGCACAGGTGGACAGTGGAAAACCTATTCAATAGTCAATGTCTGATATCACATTCCGAAGGAAATCTGAGCCCTGGCGTGGGCAGTGTGAAACAGGCGTGTAAATATACCAAGTACATTGGTTGTATATACTGTAGATGAGTGTACAGTTGTATACTTTAAAGTGTACTTTTGCATGCTTTAAACTAACTTTACAAGTAAACTTAAAGTATACTTTGAAACTTAAAAGGTTCCAATTTAGTCCGAAAAATTATCAAATTAGTTTATTTTCTAGTACACTACAAGTACGTGGCCAGCAATATACTTGCCATACTTTACTGAAATAAACTTAATAAAATGAACTTTTTGGGGTTGTAATGAGCAGTAAAAATGCAACCTGTGAACCTCCTGGTTTTGGTTGAAACATACAGTAAGTGCACAGCGTGACTGATAATGTTGTCTTTGCAAACGGCCGCTCAAATTCATCCACCTAATTAACAGTTTGCTTGACTTCTCCCAGGCAAATAAGGCTGTTTTCTGAATTATTTATCCCCCAAACGTTCTCTCTGCCTGCCCGCCACTGAGGACATAAAGGCGAGTGTGAAGTCCATCACTGCTTGCTGAATAGCTGCCCTTTGTGCCTCCCAACTTCATTCACCAGCTGAAAGGACCCCAAGTGCTGCCATAGCACCTCTGTTTGCTGCCTGCTTTAAAAGAGTGCCCATGCCCACTGGGATACGCCTGAGAACCTTCAGCTAGATTAAACACACATTAATATGTGTCTTTTAAATAACACTGAGAGAATATCCAATTCTAGCAAACTTGCATGTGAAATGATCTTGGAGATGAATTAAGTATCTATGACTTTTCCCCTGCCTACACCTCTGTGTGACCTCCTACTTGCTGCGAGCGCAATATTTGTCACTAATTTCTGCTTTTACATTTGGGACAGAGGATAGTTGTTGAGGGCATGAACAACACAGTCATCCTTCACCTTGTGGACCTCTTCCATGTCCCAGAGACTTTAGCCTGGTTTGTTAGGCCTGACAGTGTCACACTAGTGAACAAAAGGACTGCAGGGTTTAGGGCTGCCCTGGAATGTCAGCGGGTTCACATTTCACATGCAGATGCGTGACCCCAGAGCCCTTTAGAGGGAAGGTGTGCTTTAACCTCGCCGAGAAGCATGAGGAGGGAGGAAAGGGGGGCAAAGAGGCATTTTAAGGGGAGATTGGAATTGGGGGAGGGGTAAAAAAATAAGTTTGCACTATTGAAGATGCTGAAGTTTTTGCTGTGTGTCTCTGTATCTCTCCCAGGGCTTTGCTGAATGGTGTTAAACCTCACTTAAAGAATAGCATAATTGTCGATACCCGGAAAACTAGTCAGAGCTATCTCCTTCATGTGTGGTCTGTGATGCGCCCCCTCTCTTCCCCTACTTCCATACACATAAAAGCTTTAACTTTTTAAGTGCACACTTAGGGTTTTTCCCAAATGGTTGAAAAGGCACAGTGGGAGAGGTTATGTAAGGCAAAAGAACTGTGAGCTCCACAAAAGAAACCAAAGCTACTGTCATCTGCTCTCTGTAGGCCTCAGCCAGGCACAATTTCAACTCAAGGGCTTCACACTTCTTTAACATATTCTCCTTCTCTCGCTCTTCTAGCTTGCTCTCTCCCTGTTCCCCTATCCCGCCTTACTTTGTTCTTGATAGCAAACACTTCAAAGGCAACAAGACCTTCTGCGAAAGCCCGAAAACTCCTTGCACATTTGTTTGTTTTGACCCCAAAGCCCCATGCTACAGCCATGAAGCCCCAACTTGCAAAACACATAAAAGAGGAGCAAAACCAATTTGGGAACTGGCTTTATTTATGTTTTATATTTTGGTGATTTTAGAGGCACTGAATTTCCTACCGGGTAATTTTTAAAATGCAGATATTCCACTCATAATTTCATTATCATGCTCAAATAATGCTGACTGATTCTGGATCTGGCAATATGACTTCATCATTAATTACAAAGCCCTGCAGCGCATGCGTGAGTTTCTCACAACAAAAATACAAATATTTCAATAATGGCACACTGCCGCACTGCCAGAGCAATTCTCATAAAAATGCGCTTGACATTGAACATTGATTGCATCGCAGCTGCCACCAGTGTTTAAAAAAAGAACACGGATGCCCGTATGTGTTTATATTTTCTACTGAAAACAGAAAGAGAATACAATTGCAGTCTTGAACAGCCTGTGTTAAAAGAATATTCGTCTGGGCATCTAACTGAGATAATGTCACAATAAACATTCCTGCTTTTATCATAATAAATTGTCATTATTTGACCATTCAAATTTGGTAAAATGTTACAGCGTGCTTAAATTGATCAATATTATTGTTATACTGTATGTGCATGAATGTTTCTTTGTGTTGTCATCACTGTAAGGATGTGTTGTTTTCTCTGTTCAGCAGTTCTGCCATCCAATAGTTTAGACATCTATAGCATCCACAGAAAGGCCAGGGGAGCAAGAGAGCAATTCATAGACCTGCGTAGCCATGGCAACTAAACAAGGAATAGGCTAGATGTCAGGCCAGCATGGCTAAATTACCCATTAGAGAAACCAGGAAGGGGAGAAAGGGAATACTGGTCAGGGCACAAGAGGCTAATGGGAGATAAGACGGCCAACGTACAGACAACGCACATGCTCACACACCTACGGTACATATAAATGTTCACCCATACAACGCAGTGTATTCTGTCACATAAAGACGTTGGTGAAAGCACATACAAAACAGGACGCATGATGGATATGTATGGATTCACACAAACAGAAACAATACAAACTAAAGTGGGCATCCATTTGCACATACATTCTGTGCTGATTAGATAAAAACAAAGGACATAAAGTGAAGACAAAGTGGTTTTAATAAAGACAAGCTCTTGGAGAGGTTGCTTGTGAATGTGAGAGAGATGTATTTATAGGAAGACTCCTGTGAGATCATCTGTGCTCATCCTCACATAGTCATGCGCGTGTGTGTGTAAGTGACATAAATATTGTGTTATTGCCGTGTCCTTCCATTGGTGCACAAAAGAATAAATACTTTGTGAATGTATTTAAAGGTTAAAAGGGAATATAGCCCAGCTGTTGGCCTGCTGCGGTAATTTTCTTTTTTTCCATGCACACAGACACATTTTTCATGTCCCCACAAACAAGTCACATGCTCACATGGAGCTAGGACTAACACAGCAACCATGCTTACACAAACAGAGTCAGGCAGTCATGCTCCTCCTGACTTTAATGCTGCACATTCATTTGCATGCACCATAATTAGCGTCAGGCACACAGAGTCTGGTCCTGGGGGAGCTCTGTGATAACCACTTCCCTTTCTATTAGGGCTCTCATTCCAAGAGTGTCAGACAGAGCACATCTTCATTGTGAGGCCTGCAGCACACCAACTCAGTGTAGCTCCTGTTGGGCCAGACAAGATGATGGGTACAAGGGGGCTGCAGGAATGGTTATGAGGGCGACTCAGTGGAGGATGTGTGTAGAGGAAAAATAACGAGTAAAAGAAAGAGAAAAAACGTACTTAGTACGACAAAGAAAAGAGAGAAAGTGGACAAAGAGAGCTCGCACATGGCAAAGGTGGTTGCATATTGTGCAGCAGACAGAAGACGGTCAGGCTGGACGGAGGTAATGAATGCAGTTATTAAATTGTTTCAGCTGCAAAGAGGTCTATTCTTACGCTATTATAAAGGAAACAATTTATCCCCACTGATCGGCCCTGTCTCCTTTCTCCTCGCTCTCTTTGATCTGCCAGCATATTGCCTTGATGTGTCCCATTCAATAGCGAATCTGGGGCAATTTTAATGCTTTTGTACCTCGCCACCGCTCCACTTCTCCCTCCCTGTTTAAAAATAGCTGTTAATTATAAGTGCAGTTTAAATGTCTCTAGTGACCCAGAAATGCAGGTTGGAGCAAGAAAAAGGGATTGAGCATCTCCAAGTTTAAAAAGTGCGCGGCACCATTTCTTTCACTCTTCGCCATGCATTCTTCAATTTCTTCTTTCACCCCCCCACCTCAACCTCCTTTGTCTTCCCCTTTCTCCCCTCCTCTTATGCATTAGTGTTCCTCCACATTTCTTTATCTCCATCTCTTCCTCCACTGTGTCGTTTGTTCAGCTCGTTGAGAGCGAGTAGGGCTAGATGATGAGGGATTTGGCTCTTTCTCCCCAACACACCAGAGAACTGCAGCGAGACATCGGAGACCATGACTGTGAAACCGCTTCAGTCTGCACATTGTGTGTGCATGTGTGTCTTTGTATCGCTCCCCTCAACTTCGTCTTCTTATGGAGCCGCAGGAGTGGGATGTTGAAAGGAAAGGAGTGTGAAGGTGCGCTAGGTAGCGTGGCACGACGCAGAGACGCCTGCTATACCTGTGGGGAAGAGAAAGGACTGTGTGGGGACCTGAGGTGCATACCTGGGGGTGTGGGGCGTGGTGGTGGTGTTGTCGGGGGCCGTGGGGGTTGGGGGTATTGTTATAAATAAAGCATTAGCCTCACGAAGAGAACAGAGATGTGAGGGTCTGTCTCTGCAGCTTTCTTTCTCTCTACTAACTCTAACTAACAGTTAACCCGCAGGCATATACATGTACTCCTTTCATTGCTGAGGGGGTACATGTAACACTACAAAAAAGGGTGGAGAGGAAAACTATGGGACTTTCGTTTGTCAAAATCATGTCATTTTCTTTCTGTAGGAAAATATTTCAGTGATGCCCAATAAAAAACATGCTTCTCCAAATTCTGTGACTTTTTCCGACAAAATTCAAGTTATTTACACAAACTCAAATACATCACAACAAAGAGGTAGGAGAAAGACAAAGGTTGACACATGGACTGCGTTGTTAACAATATTTTAAATACTTCTGGGTTTGATTACTGTGATCACACGTGACCGTAAAAACTACACGTCCCTGTCCCCAACACAGTTGGAAGAGGTCGTCCTGGGGCCTGCACAATTGCTCATGCACAAAAAACACATCAATACTAACCTGCACCTGCATTTGAACTGATATTTACACAAACATTTTGGCTCGGTTTGCGTACACTTCCCAATTAGCGTGCAATTTGGCACGCGGCTTGTGTCAGTTAAATACCCTGTCAGTCCACCTGTGTTCGTAATGTATTTTTCCACAAAACAGTGGATAAAAGCCAGCTGGGATAGGCTCCAGCATACCCACGACCCTAACGAGGATAAGCGGTATAGAAAATGAATTAATGAATGAAGGAGAAACACTACTGAATTTACAGCAAGAAATCAATAATAATTGCAAAACACAAAGGTGGTGTTGATCTCTGCTCATCCCTTGCTGCTGTCCTACGGCCATCTTTACCAACCTGTCAAGTCTTCAATCAAGGTAAAAGTGACTTTAAATGTCAGTTCATTCATTATTAATTTTAAATCGTTTTTGCATGTAAACTTTGATGATAAAACTATACAAAGTGTTTTGTGCTAACATTTCTTGGTATCTGGAACAAATTAATTGGATTTACATTATTTTTCAATGGGAATAATGTTTTGGTTAGATAATGTTTTGGTTGGAGTTTGACCTCCTGTAACAGATTAATGACGCTAACCAAAGTTCCACTGCATATGTCTTATATTAAAGTAAATATGAAATTGTTTGTCTGTCCTGCGATTGACTGGCGACCAGTCCAGGGTGTGCCCCGCCTCCTGCCCAAAGTCAGCTGTGATAGGCTCCAGCATACCTGTGATCCTAATGAGAATAAGCGACATAGAAAATGGATGGATGGATGGATGAAATAATTTATCATCTGGAAATGTGATTATTCCATAAAGTTATTAATTCACTATAATCTGACAGGAAGCAATGTTAGATATGTGTTATATGTGTTTACTGCACAGATTTACTTTGCGCCCCAAGCTTGCCAATCACAAATTCATTAAGCGCTTTGTTAACAAATACACAAATGGGCTCCGCTATCAGAAGTTTTACCTAAAAGTGACCTAAAAGTGTAAGATAAAAAATGGCAAATAGAAATAAATGAGATGCCATTGTGGTGATGGGGGTATGAGATAGGAGTTAATGACCTTGATAAGGGAGCAGGGATGTAGACGGCCTGAGGAGGAGACGTGAAGCGTTGCCGTGACAGCAGTGGCGTACGCTGGTGACAAGAAGAGATGAAGAGGCCACAATACTTGGCTGCCGTTACACATCAGCACTGTTGTTTGCCAGGGGCATCAAGGGCTATAGTATATGTGTGAGTGCGTGCACTGAGCGAGGTATGAAGACTTCCCAGCTGAGGCCTTGCATGGTGACAGCGGCTGATAGCAATCTAATGAGATAAGGAACGTATGCAAATGAACCTGGCCACAGTTCACCCTAATCAGCTTAACGCTCAGATAGATATCAGCTTTCTGTCACAAGCGTACATTGACACACTAAGAATTTAAAACAATCAGGGAAAGCGATTTTTCATGCCACGGTTAAATACAAAGCACATCAACAGATTTATTCATATAAAAAAGAATAAAACAAAATTACTTGAATAACTAAATGTGAAATCTAAATACTGGACATGAATATACATTTTGATATTCACTTCTTTAATACCAACAATTTGGGACAGGACAGATGGCACTGAAAATGAATGAAACAGTTTGTAAGTTGCTGTGCATTCTCTGACTTTCAGTATCCGGCAGATATTAAACAATATATTTTACAGTCCAAATAAGAGTGCATCACAATTTATCTTATTCTCAGAATTAGAGGACAATGTTAGCAGCATGTATAAATAAAATAAACTCTAATTACTAAAAACAGTAGTATTTGTAGGCATCCTGAGGTGAAATTCACCTCAATCATCACCTAAGTTATACTGTATAATGTACTGTAGATATACTTTATCAATGCCATGAGTGAAATGAACAATGTGCAAGTATAGAGTATAGTTAATTGCAGCTGTAGCTACCTGCATCCATGCACAATCAAGCAAAACATTTCAAGCATAGCGTATGTTTACATACAGTACAGTGGAAGCTTGGCTAGTGTAGCGTGTTTTTTGGTTGAAAGTTTGCCTCGGTTTGCATACATTTAACGGCCAGCATACAATATGGCGCGTCTTGTTGCGTTACTGATGCACTGTGTGAGTCCAACTGTGTTCTTAATGTGTTTCTATCAAAAAAAGTCATTGTTAGCATCGTATTGGGCTGCTGATACATTTGGCTCCATTTTAGGTTGATTTGCAGCCGTGCTCAAAAGAAAGGACATAAGGTAAGAAACACTACTCAATTCAAGAAATAACACATTGCAAAACGCAAAGGTGTCCTTATTGCTGCCACACTGTGTCTTTTGCAAATATCACATTTCAATATAGGTATAAGTAACCTTAAACGTAAATGTATCCCTTTCATTTATAATTGTTTGACTCTAAATTGTCCATAGGTATGATCCAGGGTCCAGGGTGTACCCTGCCTCCTGGCCGACATCAGCTGGGATAGGCTCTAGCATACCCGTGACCCTAATTAGGATAAGCGGCATAGAAAATGGATGGCTGGATGGATGCATTCTGGAATACATTAATGAATTAAGATGATTTCCTATGGGAAAAAATGTTAGGTTAGAGTATGTTTCGGTTAGACTTGATTAATGACCAAGGTTCCACTGTACAGTATATGCATCTCAAATTATTTTTCTCTTGCCGACATTTGTCATTTATCAAAATTGTACCCAAATATGGTCATGTCATGTCTGAAGAGGCCACTTTTTCCGCATTCGTCAAAAAGATTACTTTGGTTGACTGCAGTGTGCTGGCGCCCATCTTTTCTGGCTCATGTCCCATATTGCATTCATCTAATGAAAACCTGGCTGGCTAGCATGCTGGCTGTCTCATCAAGGATCACTGCCAAAGGTTCCTCTTCACCGCATCAAAGTCACTCTGCTTTAATGCAGCTTTTATCAATGGCCAAATGAAAGCAAATAACTTTACTTAAAATTTGAAAAAATCCACAAGACAGAAGATGAATTGAGGACTGAAAATTCTTTAGGGACCCTATTATAGTAACAACCTCCTGGTAACAACCAAATAATGGTTATCGAGCATCTATACTCAATTGGGAAACCCCCCCAGAAACGAACAACTAAAATATAAAAACTATATTTTCTATACACACAGGTATGCGGTACACCTGCATATTTAAGTATGAATTACAAAAGCAACTACAGTAAAATGTTTCAAGCGTGTGTTTCAAGTGTCAATGCAAACTAAGTATCATCATTTTTAAAAAACCATATCATTGACCAGTTGGGTTTTTCAACCATTTCTAAAAATCACTTTATAAACAAACAAGTTGTTTCTTGAACGCAATCATTCAAATATGATGAATGGCGATTGGATTTGGAAAATGTCTTTTCATAACATTCTTTGAAAACATAGTTTTCAAAATGGTGTAGCAATTACTATAAATGACCTGTACTGAATTTATATGAAAACAAGATCTTATAAGCAGTTCTGACGCTGTTATTGAATGAGAATGAAAGTACATAAAGAGAAGGTAGATTGGATTGATGGTGCTTTAGAGACAACATGACATTCATTTGGCAAATGTTTCAATAAATTGAATAATTACACGGATGTGCAAATGCGGTAACATATGCCAAAGATTAAATTGCTTATTTACACAGCGTATGTTAAAAAGCACTGAATGGTAGCCAACTCATTTGACTGTAGATTAATTCATTTTTAAGAGATATTCAGTGTTTCCTATTGGCAAACAATCCGCAACTCTGATGAGTCTTGATCCTGTCCCTGCCCTGCTTCACCCTGCACTTGCACCCTGTATCTGTCACCCCCATCTCATCAGCCCTTCATCACTTGTTCATAACATCATAGCAGTTGGAGGCAGAGTCACAGCTCCCATCAAAGAGACCATGACTTGATATTTTTAGGCGAGAGGTTCGCTTTGAAATGTTGCTTCCCCGAGAATAAACCCTGGCCAAACATGAACGCCTTGTTACACAGAAGAGTGCACGAGGTAAACCTTCCCCTCAAGGGGTTAGATGCACTCTGACTGCACAGAAATTGTACAGGCTGTTGCAGCCAACACCTTCACTGCCCCCTTGCTGTCCTCTGGATGTGTGTCAACACTGTGAGCAGATTGGGCATGGGCACATGCCAGAGTATTCTGGGAAATGCTCCAAAGAACATATTTGTTCAATAGGGAGGAGAACGGAAATGGTCTGCTGTCAATGGGGGTGGGGGCATCGTTAAAGACTTTGGGTGAAGCAAGGGTGACACATGAGGTGGCGAGTTGTGTCACTAGGTGAAACTGAGGTTGAGGGGTTGGGGGAGTGGGTGGAATTGGAGGGTGAGTGAGTCACCACTTTGGAAAAGTGGATACTGCCCCAACTGATTTGTATGAGTTACCATGGTGGTGTCTGGAACTCAGAAGGCCTGCTCCACGGATCTTTAACCTTGGAGGTTGATGGGATAAGTTGATGTGCACATAGTGCCATGGAAGATTTGTAAACTTGCTCTGACTGCTTGCCGGATTCGTTTATATTAGAGTAAATCAGTAGGTTTGGAAAAACACTGTTTCAAAATGGGCCATGAAGCAGCACATAACAGAAGGTTTCAAACTAGCGCTGCATAACGTCTTTTTTTCCAAATCGATACCGATAACTTTATGCATCTCAAGACCGATATGGTACTTTTTAAAAATACAATTTTACAACTTTTTTTATATTTACTTTTAAAATTTAGATTGAACTGTAGTTAGCGCATACCTGCAGATAAAGGACACATTTGGATTTGACCAACTGTACTACCTTGACCAAATGTACCAACTGTCTTGCTACAACCACATCAACACTATTAAATAAAGTCGAAATCAAAAGGACTTTTATTTATTCATTAGGCACTTAATTTGCAGAGAGAGTGCCAGTGTCGAAACAATATACCAGAGAAAATGTCCATTGACACAAAATCTGACATTTATAAGTCTATCAGAAGAACCAGAGTATAGAGCTGAGGGAGGCAGCTGCTCTGGCCCAGCAAAGTGAATTATATTTGGACACATGCTCAGAGCGGCCGGTGTGCTGCGACGGAGAGTATAGAGCGGGAGGAGCCAACTGGCGTGGCCCAGCAAGGTGCACTGTATTTGAGCATGTGCTCCGGAGCAGCGGGTGTGATGCCATGGAGGTCTCTTTTTTGCACTTTTTGAAGCTGCAGCAATAGCGTTTCCGGTGTCGGATAAAATTTTTTGTGTGGTCACTGGTTTTTCCCCCTCATTATGAATCATTTGGTACAACTAGCAAAATGTATGTATGTGAGCTCAGAGGAAGTTACGACAGGCCATTAACGTAACAGGCAGAAGAAAAAACGGAGCGCTCACTCGTATGGTATGGGTAATCTTGCCCCACTGTAGCCGTTTTTAAAATTATCAATTGTCTGAGGTATTTTTAATGTTATTGGATTTATCAGTATGATAGATGTCATAATTTCCTCATATCATACCAATAATTATCGGCCGGATAATTGCATGCTTGAAATGACATACTTTTTAAAGCTGCATGCAATTCAATATTGACAACCCCATTTAAAAAACCCGAATATCATTTAAATCATGGTTAATAATCACTTGTACAACTTGTATTGTTTTAATAGTATTTGTGCAATCTGTCTCTAAAGTTTGTCAAATAATGTCATAAATATGTCATATCCTACAATATACAGTATAACCAATTTGGTACAACTGTCCACCATTTGTTTTTGTTTATTTGAGTTTTTAGAAAAGTCAACATATAGACCTTGATAATCTATAATTATGCAAAAATGCAAAAAACAATGTAATTTGCATTCATACTCATCAGTTCCACTACCAGTCTTAGTTGTATTTGTAATACCCTGCTTGTCTTTCATTTCAGCTGAGATTTGAGCAATAGGACTAATGTGTCTCTTTTTGTCATAGTACTATAAGTGTACATTTTGATAAGACATGCGGCACAACAAACAACAAACACATAACAAAAGCCCTGTGTCCTGAATGGTTGTACTCACACCTATGCATGGCCCTTTAGGTTGAGTGTCCAATGGAGGTCCTCCTGGCGTACATTAAAACATGCATGTATAGAACCCAGTAGACTATAATTACCCAAATCCCATTGCACCGGACTCTTATGCTAGCCCCTGCAGGTGGTGGGTCTGCGGGGGGGAGTTCCCGTGTGGCTTCTTCGGGCTAGGCCCGGCCAGGCCCCACGGGTGAAGGCCTGGCCACCAGGCACTCGCCTGCGAGCCCCTCCCCCAGGCCTGGCTCCAGCGTGAGGCCCCGGTGTCCCATGTTCGGGCGACGTGCGGTCACTCCTCTTGATTTTCTTTATCATCAGGGTCTTCTGAATCACTCTTAGTCTGGCCCGTCACCTAGAACCTGTTTGCCTTGGGAGACCCTACCAGGGGCCTAAAGCCCCCAACAACATAGCTCCTAGGATCACTCGGGCACTTAAACCCCTCCACCACGATAAAGTGGTGATTCACGGAGAGGATTTGGGTGGGATTGGGATTTGGGTGTTGGTCGAGGGCGGGTGTCCGGGCGACCTGGTCTTTGGCGGCCAAATCTGGTTCTTGGGACATGGAATGTCACTTCTCTGGTGGGGAAGGAGACCGAGCTTGTGGAAGAGGCGGAGACATTCCGACTATATGTAGTCGGACTCACCTCAACCCACAGTTGGGGCTCTGGAACCAAATTCCTTGAGGGACTGGAATTTGTTCTTCTCTGGAGTTGCTGCCGGAGAGAGGCGGATAGCTGGTGTGGGCTTATTAATAGCCCCCCGGCTTGGTGGCTCTGTGCTAGAGTCATCCTCGGTGAACGAGAGGGTTATTTCCCTACGCCTTCGGGCTGGGGAAAGGGTCCTAACTGTGGTTTGTGCGTACGTGCCAAACGGCAGTTCAGAGTACCCAGCTTTCTTGGAGTCTATCAGAGGGGTTCTGGAGAGCACCCCAGCTGGTGAGTCCATAGTTCTACTGGGAGACTTCAACGCCCATGTGGGCAATGTTAGTGTGACTTGGAGTGGCATGGTTGGGGGAACGGCCTCCCTAATCTGAACCTGTGTGGTGTGTTGTTGCTGGACTTCTGTGCGAATCACAGTTTGTCAATAACAAACACCATGTTCGAACATAAGGATGTCTATAAGTGCACTTGGCAGCAGGACACCCTACGTCGCAGGTCTATGATCGACTTTGTGGGCGTATCATCAGATCTGCGTCCGCATGTTCTGGACACGCGGGTGAAGAGAGGGGCTGAGCTGTCAACTGACCACCACCTGGTGATGAGTTGGATTAGATGGCGGGAAAGGATGCCGGACAGACCTGGTAGACCCAAACGTGTAGTGAGGGTGTGCTGGGAACTTCTGGCAGAGTCTCCCGTTTGTCGAATCTTCAACTCTCATCTCCAGCAGTGCTTCGCCTGCATCTCGAAGGAGGACCGGGATATTGAGTCCGAATGGGCTGTATTTCGTGCCTCCATTGCTGAGGCAGCCAGTTGTAGTTGCGCCCACAAGGTGGTCGGTGCCAGTCGTGGTGGCAAGCCCTGAACCCGATGGTAGACACCGGGGGTTAGGGCTGCTGTCAGGGTGAAGAAAGAGTCCTATCAAGCATGGATGGCTTGCGGGACTCCCGAAGCAGCTGACAGGTACCGGCAGGCCAAGCGACACGTGGCTTCGGCTCTGCACGAGGCAAAAACTCGGGTGTGGGAGGAGTTCAGTGAGGCTTTGGAGCACGACTTTCAGTCGGCCTCGAGGAGGTTCTGGCAAACTGTCCGACACCTCAGAAAAGGGAAGCGCCCCCCAGTTCACACTGTTCACAGTGCGGTCGGGGGCTTGCTGACCTTGACTGAGGATATAGTTGGTTGGTGGAAGGAATACTTCGAGGCCATTCTCAATCCCACTGACATACCTTACATAGAGGAAACAAAGTCTGAGGATACGTACGTGGACAGTTCTATCACCGTGGCTGAGGTAATTGGGGTAGTTAAAACACCCCCCAATGGCAAGGCCCTGGGGGTAGACAAGTTTCGCCCTGAATTCCTCAAGACTCTGGATGTTGGGGGACTGTCTTGGTTGGCACGCCTCTACAACATTGCATGGAAGTTGGGAACAGTACCTCTGGACTGGCAGACCGGGGTGGTGGTCCCCATTTTTAAAAAGGGTGACCTGAGTGTGTGTTCCCACTATAGGGGGATCACACTCCTCAGCCTCCCTGGGAAAGTCTACTCCAGGGTGCTCAGCACCTCCAAATCCAAAGCCATGGTACTCAGTCGGAAACGGGTGGACTGTACCCTCCGGGTTGGGAGTGAGGTCTTGCCTCAGGTGGACGAGTTCAAGTATCTCGGGGTCTTGTTCACGAGTGAGGGACGGTTGGAGTGTGAGATTGACAGACGGATCGGTGCAGCATCCGCAGTAATGCGGTCGCTGTACCGGACCGTCGTGGTGAAGAGAGAGCTGAGCCGGAAGGCAAAGCTCTCTGTTTACCGATCGATCTACGTTCCCGCCCTCACCTATGGTCATGAGTTATGGGTCATGACCGAAAGAACGAGATCGCGGATACAAGCGGCGGAAATGAGTTTCCTCCGTAGGGTGGCTTGACTCACCCTAAAAGATAGGGTGAGAAGCTCGGCCATCCGGGAGGAGCTCAAAGTAGAGCCGCTGCTCCTTCACATCGAGAGGAGCTAGTTGAGGTGGCTCGGGCATCTCATCCGGATGCCTCCCGGGCGCCTCCCTGGTGAGGTGTTTCGGGCATGCCCAGCCGGGAGAAGGCTCCAGGGAAGACCTAGGACACGCTGGAGGCACTATGTCTCACAGCTGGCCTGGGAACGCCTTGGTGTTCTCCCGGTGGAGCTGGAAGAGGTCGCCGGGGACCGGGAAGTCTGGACTTCCCTACTGAGACTGCTGCCCCTGCGACCCATACCCGGATAAGTGGAAAAAAATGAAATAGAGACTATAATTAATTTAAATATGTTAAATGTGAACATTAAGTGTCAACATTTAATAAAAAGCGCCGTGCATTAGATGTAGTATGCACCCATTGATATAGTGTCATGCTTCTGTGCAAGTGTTACAGAGCTGACCTGTGACATGCCATAGTCCTGTGTCAGGGTTTTTCTAGAGTCAGTGATATTTAACACACCTAGTGGAAAATGAGCAACCCCAGAACAAAGCATGTTGCCTTTGACATACTTTATTTTCTAACAGAAAGGTAAAGAAGTAAATTTTGATATGACAGATTCATTTGTTTACAGTATTTGTGGCTGTATGTCTGAAGAGTTCGTGATTTGCAATTGGATGAAGATACGGAACACCCCCTTGCGCTTGTTGGTCTCCCCAATTTGGCAAAACAGTGGAACCTTTGAATTCAATCAAATCGGACTCAGGAAATCAAAAAGTGAAAAGAGTTTAGCTAAGTGAGAATGATGACAATCACTGCCATTAAATTGGGGATTGTGGGGGGGAACCATGGACATGCAGAAACAACAGGGAATACCTTGGAACCATCCAAAGTCTACATAAGCAGACGGGAGTAGATGGATGCAGCCATAAGAGACTACTGGTGATGGCAAAGACGAACATACGTATACGACTATATGAATGTATAAATGTGGAAACTGGACCGCTTCAAGTATTAATGTGAAACAGTAATCGTTTTGAACACTTTTTGTATATTAAAAAAAAAATGGTGTCAAACGTTTTTACTTTTAAACCAACTCCTAAGTTAGTTAAATATGTCACATTGTGGTCATTTGGAATTAGAGAATGATTCTTACATAGCCCACAACTTTTTCTTTTTCTTTCGGCTTATCCCTGCTTATCCCATCAGGGGTCGCCACAGCGAATCAATTTTTTCTGTTTGATTCGCATGTTTTGATTTGGCAAAAGTTTTACGTCGGATGCCCTTCCTGACACAACCCTCTTTATGAGGGACATGATACATATATTTATTTGGGTGTGACCAGGATGGACAGGATTAAAAACATAATTTTGGTCCGTTAACAACAAGCTGTTTTAAGAAGTAGTGGCAGCCGCAGCGACAGAACAATACAGCCCACAACATGACCTCTAAAAATGGCAGTGAAATAGGTAATCTACTTGACAAATACCTGCATCAGAAAAGTAAGTTTTGGCTCCATACTTTCTCAAGGCACTGCAGTTTGTCTGGCTGAAAGGGAGGTGCAATCAAACATCTTGCGAGGTCAGAAAAACATCATCAAACGAGCTGTTGAGTCCTTATAGTATCAGGCTTTCTTTGACTATGCTTTGTCTTTTTCTGTCACACGCACCTTTCGGAAAAAAAAAAAACATCACGGAAGTGCTCAGATATGCAACAGATGCACAAAAATAAAACAACAAATAAAAATCAACACAGACAGAAGCCGTAAACACCATCAGACCACTTTTAAAGTGTTTGGAAATGGGACATGTCGGCATGCAGTCTTTTTAAAAACACTCACAGCACATCACACACATGAGAATACCATGTGTACGAGCTGGCATGTGGAGGTCATGCGTTGCACATAAACTGGAAGCGGCACCTTCATGTAAATTCTTTTCTCTTGACAACTGAGCTTTCTCATAAGCTCCAGTAGTCAGCTGGCTACTGCATTCTTTGAGGGATAGGCATGACATTAAGTTTAATTTAAAGGGGATTCTGAAGTGTGTGAATGTGCAATGTGTACGTGTTCTGCAAGTAATGATAATGCCAAAGTAAATCACAGCATTCAAACTATATCATACACTATACACTAATTGTATGAATTATGGTGATAGGCATAACTTATTATTGCAAGTATTTCTCCTTGATAACGTCAACATGACTTTTATCCATCTGCATCAATCTTCTCCCCAATGGGTGGCTACAAATAGACGTGCAAAGAGACCCAATCCCTGTTGCATGCTTGTCTAGGGAGGTGGATTATAACAAAATGGACAGCTTCATGCTAGGGGCTGGGCCTGATATCCCCATAAGCTTGGTATTTCCTGCCCATTGGGCAGGAATTATAAAGGTGCTAAAACCTTACTCTGAGATCTTTATGAAACTTTTGTTTGGCCTGGAAACAAGAGACTATTGGGGGAAAACAACAAACACACATTTACATTACATTTTATTAGTTACTGTCATTTGAGAGTAATTAGTTACATAACAATACAGTATTACTGTTTGTCAGATCTTCAAATCTCACATCCAACTTTGCCTGCATCCCAAGGGAGGAAGAGGATATCAATTTTGAATGGGATGGGCTGTATAACGTGCCTCCATTGTTGAGGCAGTCGGTCGGAGCTGCAGCCGCAAGGTAGTCGGTGCCAGTCGGTGCAATCCCCAAACCCGATGGGGGAGACCAGAGGTCAGGCCTCAAAACGTTTCTGGCAAACCATCTGATGCCTCGGAAAAGGGAAGCACTTTACGGGTCCGCGCTTATTAACTTGGGGACCTTGACCGGTGCAAGGAATACGTTGAAGCCCTTCTCAATCCCACTGACATGCCTTCCACAGAGGAACCAGAGTCTGAACAGAAATTCAGACTGTTTCGTCACCGTGGCTGAAGTATCTGGGATAGTAAGAAAGCTCCAAGGGTGAATAAGGTTTGCCCTGAGTTTGTCAAGGCTCTGGATGTTGAGAGACTGCCTTGGCGGACACGTCTTTTCAACACTGCGTGAAGGTCAGGAACAGTACTTCTGAATTGGCAGGCAGGGTGGTGGTCCCCTTTTGTCTTCCAAATATAAGGGGATCATAATCCTCGGCTTCCCTGGCAAAGTCCACTTTGGGGTGCTAGAGGGAAGGGTATGACCGTTGAACCTCGGCTAATTAAGGTGCATTGTGGTTTTCATCCTGGTCGCCACTGGAAGGGTAGTGAAGGGTACATGGAGGTTTGCCCAACCGGTCCACATGTACTTTGTGGATTTGAAAAAGGTGTTAGACCGTGTCCTTCTCAGTGTTCTGTGGGGGGTGCTCCAGGAGTATGGAATTGGTGGCACGCACGTGCCATTAGATCCTGCGCCAAGGGTGCTTATTGTCACCGCGTCTGTTCATAACTTTCATGGACATAATTTACAGATGCAGCCAAAGCTCCAAGGCGTTAAGGGAGTCCAGTTCCGGTGCTCAAAGATTTCGTTGCTGCTATTGGCAGATGATTTATCCTGGCAGTATCATCAGGCCTTCAGGTTTACTGGGACAATTGGCAGCCAAGTGTAAATCTTCTGGAATGAGACTGAGCACCTACAAATCTGAGACCTTATTTCCAAGTCAGGAAGGGGGTAATGGGGGAAAATACAAGCAGCTGAAATGACTTTCTGCCATAGGGTGGCTGTACTCACCCTAAGAGTTTGCGTGAGGAGCTTGGTCATCATAGAGTTCCTCAGCATAGAGTTCCTGCTCCTTCACATTGAGAGGAGCCAGTTGATGCCTCCTGGACACCTTCCTGGTGATGTGTTCAGAGCAAGCCAAACCGGGAGAGGCCCCGGGACAGATCTACGACACGCCAGAAAGATAATGTCTCACAGTTGGCCGGGGAATGCATTTGTGTCTCCCAGTGGAACTGGAAGAGGTGGCCAGGGACCGGGAAATCTGGACTTTCCCACTGAGACTACTTCCGCCGCAGAAAACGAAAATGTAATAGAAAAATTTTGTTTCTGCCTTTCAAGGGTCAAACTACTTCTGAGTTACTTTTTGGTAATTCAGAGTGCGACTAATTTGACAATACCGATGGCCTGTAACAATACACTTCCAAAACAAGTAATCAGAACGGTCATATCCATCATCCAACTTCTACCGATTATCCATGGACGGGTTGCCGGGGAAACGGACTAAGCAAGGAAACTCTCCCACTCTCCCCGGCTACTTCATCCAGCTCCTCCCAGCGGATCTCGTGGAATTCCCAGGCCAGTTGAGAGACATAGTCTTTCCAACGTGTTCTGCGTCTTCCCGGACGTCCCCTGCGTCTGCCCGGACGTGCCCTGAACACTTCCCCAGGGAGGTGATTGGAAGTCATTGATGCCCGAGCCATCTCATCCGCCTCCTTTCAATGCAGCGGAGCAGGTGTTCTACTCCGATTTTCTCCCAGATGACGATGCTTATTACCTTATCTCTAAGGAAGAGCCCAGACAGCCTACGGAAAAAACTCATTTTGGTCGCTTGTATCCGCTATCTTGTCCTTTCGGTTACTAGCCAAAGCTCATGACCATAGGTGAGGGTAGGAACGTAGCTCGACCAGTAAAATGAGAGCTTTGCCTTTCAGCTCAGCTTCCTCTTTACTGCAATGCAACAATGCAGAGTCCGCATCATTGCAGACGCCGCACCAATCCGCCTATTGATCTTGCGTTCCATCCTTTCCTCACTTGTGAACAAGACCCTGATGTACTTAACCTCTTCCACTTGGGGCAGGACCTCATACTCGACACCCACCCTTTTCCAGGTGACAACCATGGACTTAGACTTGGGAGTGTTGATTCTTATCCCAGCCGCTTTACTCTCGGCTGCGGACCAATCCAGTGAGAGTTGAAGATCACAGCCTGATGAAGCCAGCAGGACCCCATCACCTGCAGAAAAGCAGTGGCCCAATCCTGAAGCCACCAAACCGGATCCCCTCGGCGCCCTGGCTGTTCCCAGAAATTCTGTCCATAAAAGTAATGAACAGAATTGATGACAAAGGCAATGTAGCCCAAGCTCTGACACTGGTCATACAGGGAGCCATTGAGGAGTGTTGGAACACACTCTTGGGGACAGACTAAATGTTATTCAAATATTTAAAGGCCTTCTCTTTTTTTTTACTAACCTTTTGTATTTTTCACGAAATCAATTCAATCAATTTGAATCAATTCAACGAAATATTAAGATACATTCAAAATGTAAATTGTAAAAATAATAAAACATTATTTTTTTCTGTCCTCCTGACATGCTTGGCCAGTACCTACTCCATTAAAAGGATTACTTAAAAAAATAAAATAAATTCTTTCTACTCAACCTTTGTCCCTTAACAAACAAAACATGGACAGGACATGTTTTGGAAGGTAATCGTTTCTAGTATTGACATCACACAATGAGTGACTTTATATCAAATCAGTAGTGCTTCTTTAATTATTGATATATAGACTGGTCAGTGACTGCATGAACAATAACTACAAAGTGGGCCAAACACGGCACAGTCACAGTCAGAAGAAGATGAAACTGAAATAGGAACACAAGCCACAGCCAAGTTGCTCTCTGATGATTTTTAAACTCCTGGCTAGACAATTGTTATGCAGCAGTAAACAACACATATATTGAAGCATACAACTGATTCTGAGAATATGCCATTGTACATGGTACTTCACACATGCATTTAGAAACCCTCACTAAGAGTAGTGGGGTTACTAACATAAATCGCGCCTTCTCATAATAACGTAAAACGTCACTTCTTACCCTTGTCTTTGACCACAATGACTCATAGAGAGAGCTCGACGGATGGGAAACAGCTTCACAGGGGAGGGAAACAATTAGCGTATTAGTAAACAAGCCCATCAGTTACGATCCCACGTCCCGCCTCGGTGCTTAGGTCACCCCACCCCGCCCAGTAGGGGGTGCTTTGTATGGGAAGGTGGAGATTGTAAGACCACTTGAGCTCCACTTCAGAGGGCAGACAACAGATTGAGCAGCATGACTTCCCCCTGGGAAGTTTTTAGTGTTACCTTCAACACTTCAGGTCAACACCGAAGGATCACATTTAGTTTACAAACACATTTTTATGGAATAAAATATGCAGGGGATATCAATGAGGATGCACCAACCTTTAGCTGAACCCTCTAAACTGAAGATTTACTGATGAAATGTTACATGGCAGGTAGAGAGAAGTGTTAAAGGTGGAAAGAACCCCCTTGTCAGTAGACTCTATGTGTTTTCATCACCGTCTTTGTGTGGCTGTCAACCTGGCATTGGGCGTGTGTGCATCAGTGTGTGAGTATGTGTGTGAAGCACTAAAGAGAGGGACTAGAGCAATGAGGGCAGGGGGTTTGGGGCAATGTAAGGTAATCCTTTAAGTGGGAGACTTTAACTCTTTGAGAAAGTAAACAGCTGAGCAGAAGTAGTATTGTCATTGGGTAACGTTACAGAACAGCAAGAGTGACCTGGGGCACTGCGAGTGGCGGATTTAGGAAACCTGCGTGTACGTGCTCCTGTCTTTCTATCTGCGTGGGGCACAACTGCTGACATCCCAGCATTATTGTGTGGAAATTTTGGCAGGTCAACAAGTGTGTGAATCTATCTCACAAGCCAAATTAAATGCCGACTGCTGTCTTTAACAGTATTTATCTGTATGGCAAGGCACAAGCAGATGTTTCTCCACAGAGGCCACCAAATTGGAAATATCACTGATGATGTCCCCTTCCACTTACAGGACACCAACTGATGCAAGACACAATGTGTTTATATGTGCATGATTGGGCAAGTGACCTTGAGTGTGCCTCAAAATGTGTGTGTTGTGTGTGTGCAAGCATGCGGAGCTAGCGTGTTAGTATTTCAGGGGTTAGGGGGGAAAGAGGATGACCCTGCACAGCTGACGGTCAGCCATGCACGACAAAGCGGCACAATAACACTCTTGTTAACCGGGACATGGCATACCTCCCACCTGTTACCTCCAGAGCCACACACAGGCAAACTTGCACATGAGTGGACACAGTCCAGCCTCTCAATTTTTATTTTTTTGGTACGTGCATCCACCCCATACCAGGTGCTTCCCCTCGATGGCTCATTTGTGTCCACTTCTTCCACCGTTTAGCAGCACTGTCATTTATCTTAGATGTTGTCAGAGGGGTTCTCATCACTGAGCCTACTTCCTGTCTGCCTGAACAGGCCTCTCAAGCGAACATGTTTAGTCTGGAGAGCAGTGAAGAGGAGGAGAAAAGAGGCAAATGGCATAGTGACACACAAAAAAGTGCTCAGTGAGTAGTACAACACGCCACTATAGCGCCCTTAAGCTGTAACTCAGCAACTTTGTGAAGTAGCAAAACAGGGCTCCATCATAGAGTCCTGTTTTACACTTTACATTCATCACTCAATACAATGCCATCACACTGTTTATGTTACGAGTTACAGTTTATTCAAATGTGTAGACAGCAATGTCTTGGTAAACAGTATCCACCTTATTCCTGAGGCTCCTCATCTGCTCTCGCAGCATGTAAACACAAGCACGTGAAGCGATAACGTTACAATAGATCTGCACCGTGTGCTACCACGGCAGAAATAAGCAAAAGTTAATGTTGCAAACTTACCTACCTGCTCAGTTACCTTTAAATTGTCCGTCGCGCGCATTATCGGCTCAACATCTGCTTTTGGATACATAAGATTGTGCCCAACATCTTTCAACAAACCCCGACCAACCTTATCGCTATGAAGGTATTGACATGCCTCGGAGCTTCTAAGATTGTTCATAGCCTCGCCATCTGCTGCAATAGAGTTGAGAAAGAAGCTAAAAATGCTACTATAGGTGATGCTTGGCCACTTTTTCAGGTCATCCTCCCATCCCTCAAAGATAGTAGGCAACGGAATCGTTACATCGCCTCGTTTAAGACATGACAGCTGGTGTTCCCACATTTTGAGACAGTTGTAATGTAAATGCCGTTTCCGGAAGTTTCGCCCATAATTCACGCAAAGGCTCATGGGGGCTAGGCATAAGATGGATTGACTAAATCTATACAAGCTGGAGACTCAGTGACTGAGTAATTGACTGAGTGGGCAAGTGGTATGGCAAAAAGAGAGGAACTCACTAAATAAAGCTTGACTGATTAACAATTATATTGGTAACCAGAATTTAGCAGGGACGTTGAAAATATGGGGTAGCATGATAACTACATGCATAAAAAATAAATAATGCATCATAAATATACATGATAATAAATTAAACAATATGTCAGACATCAGCTGCAGTTTAAATATCTTAATGTAACTTCTGAGTGTCCTCAATTCACCTAAAATGGGTCAGCGACTCAATTTTGGGTCCCAAAACTAGCTGACAACTGGCCTAAAGCATCAACCTGTTAACATTCTTAACTGTCACACAAAAAAAACACCACTGTTAAATATAAAATACAACACACGCTACCTGAACTTGGATAGCAAATTAAGTGTGTAATGAAATTATAATTCTTTCTGTTTTAAATGTGGCTTGATTACTAAACTACTTTATAATATGACAGCATAAAGAATTCTCTTTTCTTATTTTACCAGTCCTTGGTAACTGTCAAAAAATCAAAACAAAAAGCAAAATGTGCGCGCTTGCGTTAATGCTCGCTGAACTGAGCTTGCATAAGTCCTTTTTTGGAAAACGTTCAAAAATATTCATATGCATGCATTTTTCCACAAATATTTCAACGAGTAAGAATAATTAAGTTGATAAAGTTTTTCAAGATGAAAGATTGAGTAGACTGATAGTGGGGGAGGGTATCCGTACTTGTGTGGTTTGGGGTGAAAGGGGTGCAAAATGGGGAGTGAGCGAAAAACAAATTCACAATGCCAGCCCAACTTCCAAAAGTGTGAAAATCTCTATAAACCAATCAGCTCCAATAACAGGCAAGAGTGAATAGATGAGAAACAGAGGAGGCGGAGTGAGAGGCTGTGCAGGGGCCACAGAATGAACTGGCCTCCTCCATTCACTTTTAAATTTCCTCCACAGTCCCCTGCACACTGTTAATTACTGGCCAGGCATTCCCCTGCCACCTTTTCACACATAACAAGCGCCTCACCCAGACCCACCGCTGGAATATGCCTGAAGCCGAAGGATCAAGACCAATTATGGCCCTAAGCTGGACCCATTTCTTTCTAGCCCAAGGGGTGTGCGGTGGGTGTTGAACAGGGACAGGGGGGGCATAAAGGTGGTGGAAGTGTTATTTTTCCCACAACATAAATGTGTCTGTTTATTTCTGTGTTACATGCTGTGTTTACAGTTTACCGCTAAAAAACAAAATATAAAAAGCTTGGCACAGCAACACCTAATGAAACACAAATACATTTGTTACATAACACATAGTATTTTGCAATAGGAAGGAACATCCTGGACCTCGGAGCTCATAATTACTATTTATCCAGAGCATTTGTAGTGCTCACCTGCAGTGATGATGGATAATCAATGAATGACGACGGTAGGACAAATGGATTTAGGGAGAGTGCAGCGGAACAAAAATGAGCAGGGGATAGAAGTGGAAAAGGAAGCGGAGTGGTGTATTGGAAAAACAATTCTCCAGCCCCTTTGATTTTGTTGGTCAAGACAATGGACAGGGCTCTCACACACACAATCATGGATGGGAAGATATACCAACATAAAATATATGGAATGACTGCAAGCCTGCACACAACAGGCACACACACACACACACACACACACACACACGGCACATACAGCTTTGAGAAGCCATTAGTTTCCTATATAAGGAGGCCTGCTGATGAAAGCTCATAAAGGCAGCTATGTAAATAAAGCAAATGAAAAGCCAGAGCTTGGAGGTGATGCTTAGAAGGACCAAATGGGACCATCAGGTTTTTATTGTTTGTGCTGCTGCTCCCTTTACTTTCACCAAGGGGAGAGTGAGAGGTGCCATCATGCAAGGGTTACATAGTTTTCTTATAACTGAAAAATAACCAGCATCAGAGAATTGGGGAAAATATAAAGGACATACAACATGAGCCAAGCAAGGCACAACCCTATGTGTAGGACATGTGCTTCCTTTTGTCGTGCAGTGGAACCTTGGTAAGCGTCATTAATCCGTTCCAGAAGGTCTGACTTAGTTGTGTAATAAAGCACAATATTTACAGCAACAACCAGAGAGTTTCCCTGAGGAAGTGTGAGTGGTGTTACCCACTTTGTGATTCAAATTGTGATTATAATTATCAACATCTCCTTCAATTTGAGGGAAGGAGCTCATCAATTAAAATCACCTGCTGGAGAAACCGGTTAAGGAGAAAACCTGCAGTGACTCAGGCCTCCATGGCACAAGTTTGAGACCCCCGATTTACTGTATGGAGCAGTGTAGTCCCTGCTCAATTCAATAAAGCAGATGACCTCCATGTCCTGGCATTTTAGATTTCATGGTGTCAGCTTCTGACTGGTTGGTACAAGCTGAGTTCCTTCTTCTTTGAAGGATGTTGATTTAACATGCAAATAAACAAAGCATATAATTATACGTTAGGCCATATAGGATGATCCCTAGGGAGATATTTGGGATGAGTAGGGGAAGACAAGGTGATGTTTTCTGACTGAATGCGTTTAGTCACCTGAAGCCCTTTAGTTCTCAGAATATATGATTTTGTATCCGGAAGCATGTAATAGCATGTGTTTAAGGTTATGGACCTCGGAAGTGCTACCATTTGACTTGGTCTTTTCACAGGGCCGCCGACCTGTTCTGATGCTCAATGGTTGAAATAAAGTTCTCTTTGTTCAACAAGCTTGTGTCAGCGAACTACTCTTCAGCATCGCTACATCACCTTTGTCTGTCCCTTGAAGGAGAAAGATTTGATACACCTCTGCAGTTGTATGCTAAACTTGGATGATCTAAATGAAACACAACATGCACACAAGGGGGCTCATCAGATTATGGCATTCCAAGTTTGGTAGTGACATATGTCCTCCCATAAAGCAATTAAAAACTTAATTTGGGTCTGTAAACAATGGACTCGTTTGAGAACTAGCTTCAGCACGCACAACATCTGAATAGGCCCTGCACGATGCGAAGATGCAGCTTCACGCACCATGGATGAATATAGTGTGTGCCTCATTCAAAACTGATTAACCTTTTGCACTCCTTTATGTCTCTCACGTGTAGGGCGGGCTTTTCAGGAGGTTATGATAGAAGTGAAAATGAACATCGTAGCTCTGAGAGAAGAGGAACACCCACCACTATTGGCAGCACTTTTGGTCTTAAACTATCACGACCATCATTAAGAATATATATTGTATCCTTCATCTTGATAAATGATCTAGTTTTTTGAAAGAGACAGAAATTAGCAGCATAGACAGAAGGCCGAGTTTCATGACTGTATGTTTGTATGGGGCCAGAACAAGATGGACACATGTTTTCAGTTTAAATGGGGCCAGGAAGTATAATTTACAGATTTGATTTATCAAGGTCACAACATCATAACGAAAGAGTATACGTACTGTATGGTTCATTCTTCTCCTTAACTTGTCCTATTAGTGCCATATTTACTACAGTTGAGTAGGATTTGATCAGACACTAAGTGGGAAAAATACACAATGTCTCCAGAAATTCATGTACCTTCAAAATATGTCTCCTGACCTGAAGATATCCTCAAGCGGAAGGTGGAGGAATGCATGGTTTCTAACATTCACCGGCTCTGTGACGTCATTATACGGAAGTGATAGAGTATTTCAGTAACAACCTGTGCAAACTGGTGAATTGCACACCCAAGAGGATTACATCGCAGTTAGATAACAATGGTGCTTGCACTAATATTGACACACAGCACATGTTCATGCTGTGCTGCACCCACTTGTGTTTGCAACTATTGTGGAAACACAATACTGTTTGTGTTGACTGATTTTCAGAGCACAGTAAATCTATACCGCTCTACAAGCTTTACACAGACTACTAGGGGTATTGCTACTAGGGACTACTATGCGATATTGTCAGTAACTAATACCAAAAAAGTCTGATCTATTCTGGCAGGTGAACAGAGATAAATGGCCTGTTCTACTGACTGATATGGCCCCACTTCCTATGGTGTGGCCATTCCATTCCATTTTCTTCCAACGTGTCCTAGGTCATCCCCGGGCCTTCTCCCGGCTGGGCATGCCCAAAACACCTCACCAGGGAGGCGTCCGGGAGGCATCCAAATGAGATGCCCGAGCCACCTCAACTGGCTCCTCTTGATGTGAAGGAGCAGCGGCTCTACTCTGAGCTCCTCCCGGATGGCCGAGCTCCTCACCGTATCTGTTAGGGTGAGTCCAGCTAGCCTACGGAGGAAACTCATTTCCGCCGCTTGTATCCACGATCTCGTTCAATCGGTCATGACCCATAACTCATAACCATAGGTAAGGGTGGGAACGTAGATCGGTAAACACCATCTCTTCACCACGACGGTCCAGTACAGCGACCGCATTACTGCAGACGCTGCACCGATTCGTCTGTCGACCTCACGCTCTAACCGTCCCTCACTCGTGAACAAGACCCCGAGATAATTGAACTCCTCCACCTAAGGTAAGACCTCACTCCCAAACCAGAGGGTACAGTCCACCCACTTCTGAATGAGAACCATGGCCTCGGATTTGGAGTTGCTGAGTCTCATCCCAGAAACTTCCCACTCAGCTGCAAACTGCTCCAGTAAACGCTGAAGGTGACAGCGTGATGAGGCCATAAGGACCACATCGTCTGCAAATAGCAGAGACGAGATCCTAAGGTCACCAACCTGGACTCCCTCAACGCCTTGACTGCGCCTAGAAATTCTGTCCATGAAGATTATGAACAGAATCTGTGACAAAAGGCAGCCTTGGCGGAGGCCAACGTTCACCGGAAACAAGCTTGACTTACTGCTGGCAATGCGAACCAGGCTCCTGTTTCGATTGTACAAGGACCGAATGGCACGTAGTAGCGGCCCACCAATCCCGTACTCCCGGAACACCCCCCACAATACACCACAAGGGACACGGTCGAATGCCTTTTCCAAGTCAACAAAGCACAAGTAGACCGGTTAGGCAAACTCCCACATACCCTTCAGTACCCTTGCAAGGGTGTAGAGCTGGTCCAGTGTTCCGCGACCGGGACGAAAACTACATTGCAACTCCTGTAACCGAGGTTCGACTAACGGTCGTACTCTTCTCTCCAGCACCCTGGAGTAGACTTTCCAAGGGAGGCTGAGGAGTATGATCCCCCTATAGTTGGAACACACCCTCCGGTCACCCTATTTAAAAATGGGGACCACCACCCCGGTCTGCCAGTCCAGAGGTACCTTTCCCGACTTCCATCCAATGTTGTAGAGGCGTGTCAACCAAGACAGTCCCCCAGCATCCAGAGCCTTGAGGAATTCAGGGCGAAACTCGTCTATCCCCGTAGCCTTGTCATTGGGGAGTGTTTTAACTAGCCCAATTACCTCAACCACAGTGATAGAACTGTCCACGTACGTATCCTCAGACTCTGCTTCCTCTACGGAAGGTATGTCAGTGGGATTGAGAATGGCCTCAAAGTATTCCTTCCATCGACCAACTATATCCTCAGTCGAGGTCAGCAAGCCGCCGTCCGCACTGTAAACAGTGTGAACTGGGGGCTGCTTCCCCTTTCTGAGGTGTCGGATGGTTTGCCAGAACCTCCTCGAGGCCGACCGAAAGTCGTGCTCCATAGCCTCACCAAACTCCTCCCACGCCCGAGTTTTTGCCTCGACCACCGCTGAAGCTGCGTGCCACTTGGCCTGCCGGTACCTGTCAGCTGCTTCGGGAGTCCCGCAAGCCATCCATGCTTGATAGGACTCCTTTTTCAGCTTGACCGCAGCCCTAACCCCCGGTGTCCACCATCGGGTTCAGGGCTTGCCACCACGACTGGCACCGACCACCTTGCGGCCGCAACTACGACTGTCTGCCTCAGCAATGGAGGCACGGAATACAGCCCATTCGGACTCAATATCCCGGTCCTTCCTCGAGATGCAGGCGAAGCTCTGCCAGAGATGAGAGTTGAAGACTCGACGAACGGGAGACTCTGCCAGACGTTCCGAGCAAACACTCACTACACGTTTGGGTCTACCAGGTCTGTCTGGCATCCTTCCCCGCCATCTAATCCAAGTCATCACCAGGTGGTGGTCAGTTGACAGCTCAGCCCCTCTCTTCACCTGCGTGTCCAGACCATGCGGACGCAGGTCTGATGGTTAGACCAAAAAGTGGATCACAGACCTGTGACGTAGGGTGTCCTGGTGCCAAGTGCACTTTTGGACATCCTTATGTTCGAACATGGTGTTTGTTATGGACAAACTTTGATTCGGATAGAATCACAGTTTGATCATCAGATTAGGGAGGTCGCTCTTCCCAACCACGCCCCTCCAAGGCACACTGTCATTTCCCACATGGGCGTTAAAGTCTCCCAGTAGAACTATGGAGTCACCAACTGGGGTGCTCTCCAGAACCTCTCTGATAGGCTCCAAGAAGGCTGGTTAGTCTTAACTGCCGTTCGGCGCGTACACACAAACCACAGACAGGACCCTTTCCCCAGCCCGACTCCAGCACAAAGGCACCAAGCTGGAGGCCTATTAATAAGCCCACACCAGCTCGCTGCTTCTCCCCTGCAGCAACTCCAGAGAAGAACAAGGTCCAGCCCCTCTCAAGGAATTTGGTTCCAGAACCCAAACTGTGGGTTAAGGTGAGTCCGACTACGTCTAGTCGGAATGTCTCCACCTCTTCCACAAGCTCGGGCTCCTTCCCCACCAGAGAAGTGACATTCCATGTCCCAAGAACCAGATTTGACCGCCGAAGACCAGGTCGCCCGGACAACCACCCTCGACCACTGCCCAAATCCCACAGCACCGGACCCTTATGCTTGCCCCTGCAGGTGGTGGGTCTGCGGGGGGCCCATGATGTGGCATTTAGCATAAACAGATGAGTTAATACAAGCACCTGCCTCATTCAACTAAATAAATAAGCCTTGTAACCTCAGTCCTCCCAACCTATGTGCCTCTTTTTGTGCATGTCCCTCCCTTTTTCCCCTGCTGTGCCAATGCTCTCCATTTATTTCCTGTGCTCTCCATCAGTCGGTTAGAGTAAAAGTGGAAAAAACAGAAGGGGGCTCATATCATCGAAGGGCCAAAGGTGAGTCGCCTGGGGAGGCGGCAGGAATGAAATTCTCCCAGTCCCATTTTAGCAGCCATTCAAAGCACATTACTCTGGAGAAGGGGAAACTTATAAAGCCTCCTGCTCTTGAACACATTTCTAAGTGTTTACGGCACACAGAGAAGGGCTGCTGTACCCATAGCTCAGTAATAGATTCCCAATTTGGGGCCTTCTTTCACTTGCTCGCTCTCTCTATTTTGCTTTATCCCTCCATCACCTCCTTACTTAATTCCTATTTTCACTTTCTCCATCTTTTTCTGTGGGTGTCTGCTAACCCCCCTCCCCCCCTTTCCACTGGAGCCAGGAGACCCAAAGAACTTGACTATATCAGGTTTGTTTGTGTCGGCTTCTATAGTAACGGTAAATTGTTTCACTGAGGAGGGCTGGTGGCCGTGTTGATATCATCTCTTTACCCTCCATAGCAGTTTACTGTATGATATCTGCACAGCAGCATCAGCCGCCTGTTGGCGGAACTGCATCTGGACTGGATCACTTATTCTTTTCTTAAATGATGCTATGTCTGTGGCAAAATGGGACACTTTATTACAATGGTAGCATATAAGAAATTGGGATCAAACCTTCTTCTGAAGAAAGTGTAAAGTATGGTAGATATAAAAAGATGTATATGGTAATTTTAGAAGTCCTACTTCTTTCCCCATTAGTCACACCATTAATATAACAGTGCGAGAATAAAGGCATTTTGTAGGTAACCCAATTGAGTTCAGTCAAAAGATATGCTAACTAAATGAAATCACGCTCTTAGGCTATGAAGGTGTGACTGCCTCCACCATGGTAATTACTGTAACACTACGAATGTGGAAGGGCGACTTAGTTATAATGGTTGTTAAATTAGCTGATCTGTCAGGCGCTATAAATGATCAAACAGCTTCCAGCAATAGCAGACACTCATTGGCATTGCCTTCATGTATTATTTGTACAAAGTGGGTCCAGTTAATAATAATGTTTAGCCTTGTGTGGTATTTTGTAAGTCAAACGCAAAGATCAGCAACATTTTTATTGACACAGATAATTTGGAGTAAAAGTGAATTAATTAGTGCCAATTTCATGAAGGTTCTCACAGGCTATGATTAACCTATGCATCTCTCTTAGTTTTATAACCAAGCGGTCATTGAGTATGATGTCAAATATTTTAATTAGGTTTTCTATTTTATACTTTTCTCAATTTCTATTGGCTGCTTCGGGTAAATGTGAACCATAAATGCATATTTTACAGATGTACGTTTACTTTTGAGCTAATTCCATTAATTGAGTTACAGAGGTCATGACATTATAATGAAAGTTAACAGTCAGTGCTACAGTCATTAGGGTAACTGACTAATGCTCTATTCCTCATTCTGTCCTAACGATGTCCATTACACTATAATGTAGGATTCCAGATGAGACTATTGTAAGTAGGCTTGTGTCCAAACTTTGTTTTTTTTAATAATTACCTATTTGGACTTGGACTCGTCTTGGACTCGTCTAACTGTGCTCCTAGCAAATAGCACACATAATAAATAATCTTACTCATGGATGATTGGTATCAAAATCGGCAGCATAAAAACCCAGATTGAAACATCCATGATCTGATGCTGTTGATTAAATTAGAATATTACCAAAAAGTTAACTTATTTCAGTATTTCATTCAAAAAGTGAAACTTGTATATAATATACTGTGACCCCATTGTCATAGACTGACATATTTCAAATGTTTAATTATTTTAATAACAGACCTTCTTAGAATAGAAATAGAATAGAATAAAAAAATCTTCTGTCATTGTCAGAGTCCCTCAAAGTATAATTTTAAAGTTTGGAGAATATCTGAGAATTAATTTTCAGGATATTCCGTGGGTTTATAAAATCTTCATGGAATGGCTGCACCTCTTGTGCCAGAATAAGTCTGTCTGAAAAATATGTGTGGACTGGACCCTACGACGTTTCTTTCAGAAAAAAGCAGTTTTGGGCAGCTGTCCTTTTCTGTTCATCACACACAGAACACTGTACCCACAGAACTACCATTTTATCACTAAAAACCTTCTCTCACTCAATCAATAGGTGGCCCCTGGATAATCAAATATAAACACATAACTCCATTTTGAAAATTATTTTTAATCACTCATCCTGCACATGTGGCGCTGTCATGCTTTTACATCAACTTGTCATGGGATTACATCAGAAAACTATTCTTTGCGGCTAAATCTGTCTTATGTTGAACTTTACATGTCAATGACTATGGACTGTACCATTTTAAATAAATAAATAACAAATTACACTAGGCATTAAAGTCAAACTGACACGTTGACTTGGATTCTGTACCAAGCAGACATAAAGAAACACATTTCACTAGTTAAATAAAAAAAAAAAAACACCGTCATGTCAGAAGCTGTTTCAGGGAGCAGAGAACAAACACAAGTGAATGTCTTTGGAAGCTTACTGTTTAGACTGGATGGCAGGCTGCCCATCAGTGACAGGCCCCGAGCCAGTGGACAAGTGGACGAGCCGATAGGAGCTGGCAGGTGAGACCTGGCCTGGAGTCAGATCATTGCGGTCCAGCTGGGGCTAAGTAGTGGCCCAGCAAACAGCAGCACAGTGCAGGTGTGCCGACACAGACATAGATGTGACCTGCTGTTGATATACTCTGACTGAATTTGGCTTGATTCAAATCAGCTTGTATTTGTGTTAAGGGCCACAGCGAGAAAGAGAGTTGTCGAATGCTCCTGGGCCATTAACACATCCTCTAAAAATGTGCATCAATGAAGGTGTCCAATTAACAAGTAAGATTGTTTGGTACTGACAGAGTTCCAGTTATAGTTCCAGTAGCACTGTATTTACAAACCACTTGTTTCAGATTGTAAAACTGAAAATGTACGGTCCGTCACTTATGACACTTGACATAAAGTCACAGTTGGGATCAACAGACAGTCTTCTATTTTTGTCCTCTTTTCTCAATTTCCCAAAGTAGTTGGCACAAAAGAGGCTTATACCCCCTTGTTTTGAGACCATGGGGGTGTACTTTAATCAAGATTGTGTGCAAATCAAATGTCACGCCCTTTAATGTGAGAGCACTGTGGGAAATGTCGAAAGAAATGTCAAGTGGTTGCGGGGATGAGAGACCGGGGGACTGATATCCATGGTACAGTAGGCTGAGGGGCCACTGGGCATTCCCAACCTTCACCGTGAGGACAGCTGGGTGAACATGGATTGGTTTGAACCTCAAAGACAAGTCTCTGGACTCATTTATAAAACAAGAATACATACATTTGAGGAAAGTTTAGATGAGTTCTCTAGATGTTCTATGGCTTATTTTGTGCATTAGGATATGGGGATGGATTTAACCCTTTTAACTAAACTTGGAAACTACACAAACGGTGGTTGAAGGGACAGTTGAGGTAAATACATTTTTTTCACATAAGCACATAAAGAGAACAAAACAAATACCACGATTGGATTTATAAAGTGAGCAAGCATCTTGAATAAATGAATGATAAATAGATGCATATATTTTATTCTAGGTGTCTATATGTCTTACTTGCAGTCAATGCAGTCAAGGATTGCCGCAGCACCTATTTATTTTAAGATATTCTCTTTGAAAAAGCAATCAGCTTTCATTAACCGATGCAAGTAGATTTACCTAAGAGGCCTTTCTCTCCTGCTTCCCCGCAGTCGTCAACCAAAGAGTTGAAATTTGACTGTCTTAAAGTAGTGAGGGATTATTTCCTCTCACTGATATAATGGTCCACCTGTCACAGGGAGTTAGACATGATGCCCTATCACCGACAGGTACACTATCACCCGACCCAATAATACCCAGTGGAAAATTAAACTATAGGGAAAATAAGGACACAGGGTGCACCAGCCAGGTGAGACTTGGATGCTCAAATCTTGCTGACAAAATAATACTACCTGGGAGATGGTTAAAGAAGTAGTAGGAGAGAAAGAAAGATTTGGTGCCTATGCAGACAGATTTTGCTGTGTGTATGTGTAGTGGCCTGTAGTGGAAGGGAATGCGTGCTCAGACTCAAATTAACTGTGTGGCAGACTGGACTGTCAGCTGCAATTACCTGCCTTGCACTTCCTGGACCATCCTGGTAATTTATTTCTTCTCCCCTTCCTCCACCGCTTCCTCTCTCTACCTGCTCACTCAGTGGTTCCTCATTCCAAATAATTTAGCAGCAAATGTAAACAGGCCTCAGCCATCTCCTTGTCAGCTTGTGAGGCCTTGTAATAGCAGCCTGGCCTTGCACATTCAGAGGTCTGGATCCACAGTCTTTGCCCCGCTTGCACCAGCCAGTCTCTCTTGGCCTCTAACCCAGGAGTCCTGGAGCCAACCACAGCTCAGTGAGGTTCTGGGCGGAAACAGTCTGGTCACAAGACTGGTTGTCATTGTGAATGGGCTACTGAATGGGAATTTATCCCACAGCAGCATCATGAAAGTCAGTTATGTGAACTACTACAGTACTTTGTGAAACCTAAGAGGCCGAACACAATTTATTTCAGGACACTGGTTGACGTCCAGTTTGTTTTAAAATCCAAACTGATTTTCTCACTGGTAAAAACGGAAATACTACCCTGGTACCCTGGTGCAGTACCCTGGTAAAACTGTTATCATAAAATCTATAGGGAATGTTTTGTGTACATATTCAACATTCATAACTACTGTTACTAGTTGACGTAATGAAACAGTCATTCTTAACATTAATGATAAAGACATCATGTAAAGGTGTTCCATGTTGTAGACATGTAACTTGTACGCCGCCTCTCGCGAAAAGTCAGCTGTGATAGGTTGCATCTCGCCCGTGCCCTTAATGGAGACAAGTGGTATGGAAAATGAATGAATGAAGTGTGAAGATTCATTTCAATTTTAGTTTGTGACTGCATGTGTGTCTGCAGCCTTTGTGAAAGTAAACTTTGACTTTTATCGGACTACACCAAAATTATGTTTCTTGACTCTTTGAAACATTTAAGGAAGGACAAAAGAAATTGAAAACAATGATATAAGATTGCTGAACCAATGTCCAAGCACAATTAAACTGTAAGGATACATTTATGACCATGCAGGACAACAGACTTTTTTAAATAAACTTGAATTAATAAATCAAAACGTAATGCATACTAATTGAGGTCAATGAAAAGTGTGCACACAAGGTTGTGTTCTGTCTCATCTATGTGTGGGCATTTGTATGCGTCATTGCATTTATATAGCGTATGCTGGTGTATGCATCAATGTGCTTTCAGTGCACATTCGAATGCTTCAAGAGGTGATTTTAAGGCTAAGACACCCCTATAGGCCCACATCCACCTCTCCAACACGGTTATAGTCACGATCCCTTGACGCTAATGTCCCTGGGGGAAAAACAAACATTTAGCCATGATGAAAAATCATGTAAGAAAAGCCACCGCTTGGCTAAAGTGCATTTACGCATATTAACACGGTCTGCTCGTTATCCAGGCGCATCATATTATCCCGGAGAGAATGTGACAGTCTGGGCAATCCAGCCATGCAGTCACACAATTATTCAACTATGTGAATTAGCTTTGGGCTGGTGGCCAGATGTAGCAGTCACTGTGATCGTGCTGATGTCTTCGGCTGCTCCTGCTACACAAAGTACTACAGCCGCTGGCTAAGTTTTGTACAATATTTAGTATTTTGATGCCAAAGGTTTCACTTTATTTATGATGTTTTTTTTCTCTACATCACTCCCATTACTTTTTGTGCACTCTTAATACCTAGATACAAAAAGAGGGGTCCTAAGGATTATGAACATTTGTTCTGGGGCCTCATTTTCCCATGATATTGTAAAGGTGATTTCAGAAAACAGGATGGGAAAATGGATCTTTGAAGAAAGAAAAAAGACAATCCAGCTGTGGTAAGGCAAAGACACAAGAAGAGGGGGCAGATAGAAGGAGAGTGTCAGCTCCACTCTATTTTCAGCCCAGTGTCAAAATGAATTTCACATCTTAATATGGAGAAAGTGCTTACTCTTCAAAATATATATATAAAAAATGTGATGGCAGTGGCCAGAGAGCGGCGACGGTCTCTAGAAAGGCTGAGAAGAGGAGAGGGGATAACAATAAGCAGGCTATGCTGACAGTAAAATAAAGAGAAGTGAGAACTCAATTAAAGGCAGGAAGCTGACGAGGGGTGGGTAGGGTGTCTGGTTTCAAGGTGCATAGCAGGGGGGACTGATAGTAGGAGACTCTCCTGCCTTAATGAGCTTAGCCCCAGGCCCACACCCACTGGTTGGCTTCTTAAAAACCAATGGACTGACTGGCCACTGGGATCGCTCTAACACCATCACTTGCTTGACGAACTACACAAGACCTGCTGAGTTGTTAACTGGATGGTAATTATGACTTCATTGTTAAAATACTAGATTGTGTATCAGGCTTGTGGTTGGCACATTCATGGTCTTCTCTTCACGCTGATGAATATAAAGACTATTCTTAGGATGTGGTTCCAGGAACCATTAATGTTTCTGCCTGTGCAAACCATGACATCAGCACTAGATCGCACTAAATGTGGGAACAATTTATATAATACTCAGGTTACAAGGGAATAATAACACCATTTCTGAAGCATTTTATCTCTATGTTCTTAAAACAAACACCAAATCAGATAAAAACTCTCCTTTTTGTATTTAGATTAGCCGCCTGGGAAAGACGAGGCTAATTTTAGCTTCTTATTATTTCTACTCTTGCACTTTATTTTCCTAATTTCCGAAATCTGTCACCATCCATTCTGGCGGGCTTTAACCTTTTTCCCGCTCACGATACTCAAATGAAACACTTTGCTTTATAAGCAGGAAAGCTCTATGCTCATGATCCTGTGTGCATTTTTCCTTCTCTTTATCACCACTTTAACAGCAGGAGTAAAAGGAAAGACAAGCAGAAAAAAAGGAATCTTCCAAGACTGCCAAGTGGCAAAGTTGAGCTAAAGCTGGAGCGTGGAATCACATGAAGCAAAGCCCCTCGAGGGAGCAAGTGAAGGAGAAAGAGAAAAGAGAGAAAAAGGAGATAGAAGCAGTGTGATGGGGCGCTGCTGTTCAGTGTTGGGGATGATAAAACAGTGGGGGTGAATAAGGGCCTTGAGCTATGATAAACACACACACACACACACACACACGCATGCACACACACACACACACGCACACACGCACACACACCACAACACAGTGTCTCAACACTAAAGCACCTGCCTCTCCATGGATGGGGTTGATTGCACAGTCCTGACTCATCCTTGGCTACATGTCAAACCCCGGGGAGCCTCCGATTGGCATGGAGATACTAATGGAGTGGAGCAGGAGAGCTGCTGGGAATGGCAAATCTCCGGCTGTGGGATGCAGCGGAAGTCTTCGCGGGATCAGACTCTCGCCCGTCAGCCCCAAGTTTTGATCTACAGTGAGGCACGGCTTTTGATGTCTTAATCATCTCCCTCAATCGAGCTCAGGGAGGTTTGAGGAGAGGAGAGCGGGGTGAGGTGAGGGTGAGACGGGGAAAGGGTATGCATGCAGGCATCGGGGGGAGGCCTGAGGATGTGAGCCCCGTGTGGGGAGGCAGCCTATTTGTCTCTGATTTTAAGGTCTGGTCTGCCTTTTCCCTCTAACCTACTTTCAATACACCCAAAACTTTACAAATAATTGTTCTCATCTTCGCAGAATACCTGGAAAAACCCAAAGAAGATGCGTTCCGCTCCAAAAGAAAATGATGCTCAAACTTCTTTACAGAGATGAACTTCACAGGAAGTGTGAGTCAAAGAGTCTCCGGGATGATCATAAGCGACACGACTAGGAACCAGAGTTCAGTACGACCCAATTAAATCAACGAGCAGGGCCTTGAGTGAGGAGCAGAGGCCAGAAAGAGGGGGAAATAGGAGGTTCACAGAAAAAAAAGACAAGTGGAAGAAAAAGAAGAGAAAGAGAAAGAATGAGTCGACTCAAGATTAAAAAGTCAGATAAAAGAGGAGTCAGGGAGAAATGTATTCATTCATCAAAAGTTCTAGACCCCCACTCATGACTTCTCACTCAGGGCTTAGGGTTCCATGGAGAAGAATCCTGATGAACTGAATCAACTGATGAGCTGAGGGAAGAAAGACGAGGCAGACACACGAAGTGATGGAGAACCTAAATTTGCACCTCTGTACTGCTCAGTCAGACAGAAACAAGCAATTAATAAGTTATCAAAACAAGGACTTCACATCCCAAAGTCAAGTTTTTCAAGTCTTGGTGCAACTGAACAAACAGACTAAACGACCAAAACTCAGAGGGGCGACATGTAATCAAATGTTTCCGTAGCATTCAGTCCAAACTACATGAGATCATATTGGAGTATGAGTTATGGTATCTCACAAAACTGAGCACTCCCCTCACATTTCAGCAAACCACCATGAAGTTTAGTTCCCCGAGGGAGGGCATCATGCTATGCCTTCACAGCACATGATGGAATTCATGTTCCCTCAATCACCCACCAGTTCCCAGAGCGTGCTGCATTCCTGCATCCCCAGACCATGACACTACCACCACCATGCCTGACTGCAGGTATGACACAATTATCTTAGTACTCACTTGTATTGCCAGCTCTTTAGATCAGATATCACCAACTTTTTTTTTCTGAGTGCTACTTTTAGGAAATGAAAATGCCCAAGAGCTACTCATTTTTGTAACATTTATTTTCATGGCTTATCTCAACCCAAAAAACAAATATTAACAAAATGCTGGTATCCACAACTCACATTTTGTATTTCAGAATGTGTTTCTTTCTAGTGTTCTCACATAATTAACTGAAAACTTGAGGGCGCCTCATGTGGTCTTGGAAGGCTCCCTGGTGCCCACTGGCTTGGTGATCCCTGTTTAGACGGTATGTTGAGTTATTTTCAGTAATCAATAAATATATATTTCTATACAAGCTGTACACTGACTAAGCTAAGGTATATGAAAATTGTGTAGGCCTACAATAAGTCATGAATTAAACATTAAAACATTAGTAGATTTTTACAGCTACAAATGCTATACAGTCATCCCTTGTTACTTCGTGCCCTAAATGTTGCAACTTCACTCTATTCCAGTTTTTCAAAAAAATTTAAATGAATAAATTATGGTATTTCATGGTTCAACACGGTCAGTTATTAGTCAAAAATTTTGCTTTTTTAAGCAAAAGTTACATATTCCTCCTCAATATAATACATTGTAATGCAAAATATTATAATATTAAAATTAATCTGTACAAACAACTGCAGTTTCTGGCGTTAGCATCATTCAAGCATGAATAAAGACACTAACAGACCTTGATGGCATGTCATAAGCAATTTTTAATATTCCTTTTACTCTCTGCAACAAAATGTGTACCTGGATAGCAACAGAACATATTCAAGGGTCAAAATGTGTGCAGAGTACAAAAAGTGCGTACATGCTGGCATGTCTGCACTAACACTAAAAGTCCCCCTGCCTTCCACAGCTCACCGACACCCCCGACACCTCACAACGCCCCACTAATTAAGAACCACTGCAAAGGAACACTTCAGATTTCAATCAGTTGAACTAAGAACCACAACTAAAATTTCACATTGGCTATCTTAGATCATAATCTACCTCCTAGGTAATGTCAGAAGTTAATAAAGCGATAGTGTACATTTATAAGACCTAATCGATATTGTGAGAGGTAAACATGGGAGAAAAATACATTGCTTTTACAGTCAAAAAACACTCTATTGTACTCTCTTTCTTCCCAAATTATGGTGCATATTAACTTCAAATGCCAAACCACTGCTTTTAATCCATCAATTACCCAGAGAGCTGTTGCAAATTCTTCACATGGCTTCCAAATTGTGGCTTCCCTCTCACTCTCTCTCACACACTCGGTCACACGGAAGATTTGCCGCTTGCTATATTTATCTGGTACCGATGCATATTTATTTCTAATTCTTACATGGCTGCAGGCTGTGCCGTGATTCGCCATCCTCAACCGGTATTAGTGGCCCTATAATAGGGCTTAGAATTACATGTGGAACCCTGTTGGAGTCTCATGGCTGGATTTAAGGTTGGATTTATCATGTTCAGAATTATTCACTGCTGGAACGCCTTTCCAGGCTCTATGAAGAAAAGCAACTGGGTTTGAGACCCAGAAGGACCAATATGAAAAAAGGGGAGGGTGGGAAGGCAATAATAGGATGGAATGGAAAGAGAGGAGGAGTGGGGGTACAGGCAAAAGTATAGCTGGCTAGAGAACTGAATGGAGAGAAAAAAAGCAGGGATTTTAGGAAAACTTAATTTTAGCTGAGCAGACAAAATATTCTGACAGTGAAGATGAGTTACTTGCTATAAAGTTTGTCTTTTAAGCATTGTGGCTCCAGATAGCTTTAACAGCACCTGCTAAAGTCATGCATATTTAAAGTCAAACCTGATATGAGTCATATTGTCTGCTTTTCCAACTATTAAAAAAGAAGGACTGTAATGACAAACGTAACACTAATGGTGGTTGCAACCGATATTTAATCTAATGTCATTGCTCTCAAGTTAAAGAATATGGCACTTGTATGGTAAAATAACTTGCGCTTAGCTAACGCTTTTCTACCTTCAAGGTACTGGAGGGATTTGACACTGTTACTACATTTATCTACTTAGGATGCATCATCATGAGCAGCAGTAGTGGGCTGTTCTTTGGGTACTTGAGGTTTCTTCCCACTGTATAAAAAATGCACGCTGGGTAAAGGGAGACTTTTAATTATCAATGGGTGTGAATGCAAATTTATGGTTGTCTATGTGTGCCCCCACATCCCGCCAAAAGTCTGCTGGCATAGGCTTCAGCTCACCAGTGACTTTAACAAAGACAAGCGGTATATAAATGGATGAATGATGAAAACAAAAACAAAAAATTGATTCTGTACTTTGTTAGGACCCCTAACAGTCAAAGCATCTATTGACAAACGAAGTAAATCCTAACTCATAAAATAACTTTTACCCAAAGCAGGCTGGGATATGCTCCAGCATACCCCCGCAACCCTAGTGAGGATAAGCATCATAGAAAATGGATGGAAGGATGGATGGATAGATTGGTAGATTTTGAAATGTTAAAGATATACGTACACCAAGAAGAAAGGAGCTCGATTTACTTTGGCAGAGGATGAAACACAACCACTTTAGGTATATATCAGTTAGGGATGTTTATGAAGCGATTCAACCTGCTGTCCGGTTTGAGGTGCTCACAAACAGACGCACCGGAAGAAGACTCCCGCATCGATACAAATCAGCCATAAATGTTTAGATTCATTGCTTGTGGAGACATGTGCCAGGTATTGCGAGAGAAGCAATCGGTGTCTTATGAACAATGCCAGAGACTGGTCTATCGGCGAAAGGATTGTTGGGTATGTTCCATAACTTACCATGACTGCAGTAGAGCTGGTTAGCCTACCCCGAGCTAGCAGACATAGTTGCGGCTGACGGTAGCCAGCTTGTTTGACTAACTAACGCATCCGACCACCAAAGTTTAGAATGTTTTGGATTAATTTCAAGAAAGATGCAAAACTTGACCAGCCAGACCAACAGAGTAGGTGTTTGAACGCCAAAGTTTGGAACGTTCCATTCTGTTGCTTTTTCTTCCACTTATTTGAGTGCAGGTCAAGGGGGGGGGGGTCACGGGTGTCGTCCAGACTTTTGGTACTCGGCCACATTTTCCAGTTCCACCAGGAGGACAGCAAGGCATTCCCGGGCCAGCTGTGAGACATAATCCCTCCAGTGTGTCCTGGGTCTGGGGCCTTTTCCTGACTGGGCATGCCTGGAACACCTCACCAGGGACACGTGCCAGAGGCATCCAGACTAGATGTCCGAGCCCCCTTAAATTGGTTCCTCTTTATGTGAAGGAGCAGCGGCTCTACTTTGAGCTCCTCCCGGATGGCTTTGTCCACCACGATGTTACAGTACAGCGACCAAATTACTGCAGATGCTGCACTCATTCATCTGTCGACCTCACGCTCCAACCTTCCCTCAATCGTGAACAAGATTCCGGGATACTTGAACTCATCAACCTGGGGCAAGACCTACCTCCCAACTCGTAGGTTGCAACCCACCCATTTCCGACTGAAAACCATGCCCTCGAATTTGGAGGTGCTAAATCTCATCCTAGAAGATTGACACTCACAAAGCTGTGAGTGTCACAACCCGCCTGAGTAAACGCTGACGGTCACAACCCGATGAGGCCTTCAGGACCACATTGTTCGCAAATAGCAGAGAAGAGATCCTAGTTATGAACAAAATCGGTGACAAAGGGCAGCCTTGGCTGAGGCCAATGTTCACCAGAAACAGGCTCGACTTACTGCTGGCAATGCAAATCAGGCTCCTGCTCCGGTTGTACAGTACAAGGACCGAACGCCACCAATTCTCTACTCTTCTTAAAAAGGGGGACCACCACCATGGTCTACCAGTCCAAAGGTACTTTTCCCGTCTTCCATGCAATGTTGAAGAGACGTGTCAGCCAATAACGTCCCTCAACATCCAGAGCCTTGAGGAACTCGGGGTGAAACTTATCCACCACTTCCGGAGCCTTGCCACTGGAGAGTGTTTGTACCCTTGATTCCCCAACCACAGTAATGGAACTGTGCACGTTCCTTTCCTCAGACTCTGCTTCCTCTACGGAAGGGATGTTAGTGGGATTGAGAAGGGCCTCAAAGTATTCCTTCCAACAACTGACTATATTCTCAGTCGAGGTCAGACTCGACGAACGGAAGAAACATATTGATGACACTTTTCTGCTTATTGCTTCACTTGGGAGTTTCCTGTACACAAATTAGACATACATAAAAAACACAATAATTTAATGAGCACAGTCACCTTTTGCTCTTTATTGGCAGCAAATTGAAAAATTATACTATTATTTTGCATTACAGACATCAATATGGTACATTTTAACTGTTGTATCAACAAAACAGGTCAAACAAAATAATCTAAAAAATCCTAAAATGAAAATAAACCACCACTGTCTCAATATAACTCACACCATCTTTCCCATATGGTGCTGCGATCATGAAACATGGAGTTGGAACGACTCTCAGGTAACAACAACAAAGAGCATCGAGCAGCTTGACCTTTGCAACTTGTTGGCAGCAAACCAATCATGAGAACCCATATCGAAACATGTGCCCCAGGCCAACTCACTGCTCACACCGAGAAGCAGGAGGGGAAGGAGGAAGAGGAGGAGGGATGGAATTTTGCTCAGCCACATGAGGGAAGTGAGAATCAGCACCAGCCAGAGGACTTCCACCCCCAAACACCTCCACATGGATCCTCACCTAAGTCAAGGCAACTATGCACACCCACAACTAAAACGGCAATATGCACAAGTGGCCACAACATTACAAACAATAATGATGACTTTTGTTTGATCCTGTCAGAGATGTATGATTTTAAAATGGGCTGACTATATTCTGGTTTTAGTTTGTAGTGTTGTACAATTGCAATGCATTATAATAACTACATTTAGCCCCATGAGTGATCATACTGAATTCAGTTGTGTATGTAGGCATAATGTTGGTGTATTGGGTTGAAAATTCTGTATCCAGATTATGTACACAATCACAGTCAATCCATACTTCATCCAATTCCAGCCCACTTTCACAGATTCGCCCATGTCTCACACAGGAGCCCCACTGTCCATAAGGTAACCTGTCCAAAATTGCATTTTACGGTCTCCTTTCCCAAAGGTCCTACAAAGTGGGTATACCACAAAGGGTCTCATGACTAACCATCCCACTTCTGACACTATTTGTCATGACGTTAGTAGGATTAAGTACACAGCTGTAGTAATGTACGCCCCATCACAACCATCAGTGTGAAAAGCAAGAATTGTAGTAAGAATTGTGTGTTTCATTTCAAAGAAAACACGAGTATGTGCTTCTGTTAGTCTTGTGTAGGTCTAAATTAGTGCAGCTCCTCGGCCTAGGCTTTGAATTTGACTGAGAAGTAACATGATCAACTACATATATTGGGTGACATAACTGCACCAGATGTTCAGTCAGCCTCCACCGTCAGAATAATAGAAGCGTGGCAAACACACTGCAATCCGACCCTAATCTCCTCTCTAATAAAACCAGTTCCTCTGTCAATGTGCCTGCTGACCCTTACAAACACTTTGTACTACAATGCCATGCATGTTTGTATGCTGTCAAACACTTGCACTCAAAACGCTCGCTATAGAGGCCCTTCAAGCAATAAATAACAGCAACAAAAATGTATTGCATTGCTAATATACTCTTTGTTTTATTGATGGGCAAGACCACAATTTTTCTTACCAATAGATTTGAAGTTAAATAGGTATCACCAATAGCGATACTTTGCCAAAGCAAGGTGTCTGTCAAAAATGATTTTACGCAGAAATAGATGCTGATAGATAACTTTTTTACTTCATGCAGGTATGCAGCATACATATGGATAAATGGCCAACAAGTACACAGACATTTGCAAGGGTTATTTTTAGACCTATTGTACAGTACATCGCCTACTAATTCAAACCTCATCATTTCATACTACAGTGTTGCTTCTCAACATCGCAGTTCACCTTTCGCAGACCCGCTATATCTCAGAATCTTGTGTGCTTTAAAAAAATAAAATTAGAGGTATAAACGTGCATTGTGTTCTGCATCCTGATTGGCTAACAGAGAACTCACACATTGTGTTCTGCGTTCTGATTGGCTACGGGACTGTAGACCATTGTCAATCTTCTCCATGCCTTCCTGTGCAGTACAGAATGCGTTCGATTTGCCAAATGTATATAAACGTTCAATAGATAGTAGTGTGACTCTGATGTGCTGTCTGTTTGCAAGACAACACCCACAATTTAGACAAAACGTTCTCCACCATTAAAAAACCTGCGGCCGCACATGAATAGCGAAAGGGGGACGCTATCCATCGCACAAAAAGTTGGAGTTATGGACATGCAGAAGGAAAGTAGGAGTCAAGCAGTAGGAGTTACATAATGGGCACAATTACGCGCATTTTTTGGTGTTGAAACATTGTTGGTTGTCAATGTTATTGCTCAGTTGTGGCTTCTGCTGGTGCATAGCAACATTTAATAATAATAAAGACTTTGCCCTGCACTTGGGTTTTCACTCTTTGCATCCCCGGGGTGGAGCCACTACGCTACAAGCCAAAACGTGACACTTATTTGGCTACTTTGCTGTTTTCACTTATTGCAGGCTATTTTGGGAACCTGTACCCCGCGATAAATGAGGGAACACTGTAATTTACTACGCTAACGCATACAGTATATTTACAGGTAAAACTTGAAATGTTTTTATTGGGACGTTGAAACGCGCTTCCACCACACAAGAAACTGAAAAGTGGGTCAATTTAGTCTGAATAAGCACTTACTTAGTTACTTACAATTAGAGGCAGAAATAAAAGTGATTCCTTCCAACACAATATTATTAAGAATGTGTAATGGTAATGGTTTAATTTATTTTGAACATGCATACAAGCTACATTGGCCTACGCCACATAGTACAAATCACCGTTCTACGCGTTGAAAAAGGAGTAGGAAGCAACATAGCTTATTTAATCCTACCCCAATTCATTTCATATCATTTGCAATACATTTGTTTACTCCCTGTATTCCAACTGTTCTCTTTGACAGTTGAAACGTATTCAAAACAGAATACATTTTTCCTAGGAGTAGTAGTAGTAGTTTTATTCGGTCATTTCAAACAAAATGCACACCATCAAATACATGTATACGAATATGTATACATGTGTACATGCGTATACGAATATGTGCATGTATACATGTATATATATGTGTGTGTGTATGTATATATATGTATATGAATGTGTGTACATGAACATTAGTATTATCATTATTATTATTATTTTTTTTTTTTTCTTTCCCCAGTATTTTTGCTCATTTTGCTCTGTGACGGTTCTGGTTGTTGCGGAAATCTTGATTATTACGGTTGTTTATAATATGGTTGAAATATGTTTGTGAGGTTCTTCTGCACCCTTTCTTATATCCCTCACCCCACCCCCCACCCGTCCCCTTTTCAGGTCAGGTGCGGCATCGAAATGTGGCGCAACAAAATTCATAATAAACGCAGTCAAATGTCAAGGGAGACTCATTTGGATTATGAAGTCTCCCTTGGCAAAGAAAATTTTGCTCAGCATTTAAAGGCAGCTTGACTCCCATTCAGCTGTTATGATGCTGGACAAGACAAAAAATATATATATATATTTATATATATATATATATACATGTATACATACATAATAATCCTCTCATGACTGAAAGGGTTTAGGCTGAAGTAACAGATACTTTTTACGCCTAACCCTGTTTAAACTATAAGAAAATCCCAAGATAATACAGCGTTTTAACAGACATGCAATTTTACAATGTACAAACTAAAATATGTAAAAAAACAAAACAGCAGCAACAAAAAATAAATAGAATAAATAACACAATAATGTGCCGGGTCATTCAGAACCCCTATAACTTTCAAAAAGCAATTTTTTATACAGACTTTTAAAAGCTACAATTGTATTGGATCTTTTTAATGCATCAGCGAGGTTATTCCATATACAAAGTGCTCTAACAGAAATACAATTCAATTTTTTATTTTTTTCTATTATGTAAATCCAATGTATCTGCTGCAGTCACCCAACATTATTCAACACAAAACACATTTTATACAGAGTAAGTTTTACAGTTTTACATGCAGAAAACAATGCAAACTGCATATAAATGACAACGTGAACAAATAAATAAACAATGAAAATTGAACACACACTTTTTCCTTGAAGACTAACAAACACAAAGATGAGTGGAGAGATTTGGGGAGAGACTAAAGCCACGGAACACTGTTTGACTCCAGCCGTTACGAGCTTAATTTAAAGAGTGGACTGTGGGAGTTGTATACTCACTTGAACTTAATTGGAAACTTCAGGTACAAAAGCACAATCTTCACAATCACAATGTCTTTGTTAAACTGACTGAGTCGCCAATGCGTGGATGCTGTGGGCACTCGACTAGGTTGTTAGGCATACTATTTGGCCGCACGACGACCGAGGCAGTGTAAGAAAACAGTGACATAATTTTCCCCAAATGTTTTGTCAAAAATTGAATTATTCGAAAACTTGGGCATAGGACGGCCGAGGTCCTGTGGCGTGGGAGAACTTGGTATGGAAGTATAAGTATTTTGTGGTATTGATATATATATCCACTACTTTGTTGAATTCTGAAATCAGTCAAAATGGGTGAAATTTCCTGCTATCACCGTTTGTCTTTTTAAAATTTCATCATTATCTGTGGTTAAATTTTGTGACAAATAATAATATAGAAAAAAAAATTACTGTATGGCGCCCTTCTGTGACACAACATTCCATTTGCACTTAAGGTTTTACACTTGTAATTATGAGTACACTTCTGTGTTGATGATGTTGCATGATGGCAACAAAGAGGTGCCAAAACTGCTGCTATTTCTGTATCCATTATTTCCTGATAGGAGGAGTGTTTCTCAATACAAAAAGGTTGACCAGTGTCCTGGAACAGATTGTGTTTGACACTAGATGCTCTGCAGTTTTTCCCTCCCTTCTTTCATGTACTATATGCATACTTACCAAATTGGTCAATTAGCCTTGTGAAGAAAAGGACAGGGGTCACTCTAAGGCTGCCATGGGGTGTGGGGAGCGGGGGTTGAAACATCATCTTACACAGACTGTGTTCACATCACATTTTTAATGTGTTTTTCTTTGTGTTTCTTGGGTCACATTACCCTCGTGGAGACAGATGGTGTTATGTTAGTTTTAGGGCACAGTTATGGTCTCTGAATGAGGAAAACAATTATCATGTTGGGTTAGTTTGATAGACAGCAAGCAGCCACAAACTGATGGTGAATCACGGGGAGCTTTTGGCTAAGACAACATCCATTCTGCACACTTGTTTAGCGAGTCGCTGGATTCCGGTGTTGCCTGTGCTGTTTAATCATTTATAGTGCATGAGATGGATGGCATATCCTACTCACTCTGTCCCTCTCACCCCTTTCTTGAAAGTAATCAGTTTAGCTGTGACATTCTGTTTTTCTGTGGTTTCAGTGGATTAGTTGTCAATATTTAATTAATTTGCTCAATGCAGAGGCTAAAGATTAAAGAAATGTATATAGGATTATCAAAAGCAGAAAGAGACAGGCAGACAGAGAGGTTGACTCACAGCTAAAATCCAACCAATTACAGTGGATTATGCGACTTGTTTGGCTCAGGCGATGACGTTACATCCAATGCTATTATTACATATATTACAGTCTGAAGCTGAGATGAGACACTTACGAAAAATAACATTATGTACGCTTGCAGTGCCACATCTGGAAAATGTTTAATAGACTATGAATGATGCTAATCCAACAAAATCCAGTAAAATGTGAAACAAAACAATATATTTATATTAAATTACACTAAGATCAAAATTAGTATAAATTATACAAATTCACTGTTGCAAATGTGATTTATTTTCCAGAATAAAACTGTACAAGATGTCCTCACCCTCCTCCAGTAAATTTTATTTGTTTTCACCTTTTCTCAAACTGCAGAGACTTATTGATTTAGTGTACTTTCTGTTACTTCACACTTTGTTTACACCCCCTCATTCCACTAGGGTTCATTCACCTCTCCTCCAACTCCCACTTGATGCTTTTTCCTGCTCAGTGCAAAGCTTTCCCACACACTGACATACATAACAACAAACAATAAATACGCTCACTAATACACATGTAACAAAACATGTTATTGTTCTGACAAGATTGAAAAATGCCCCCAGATTAAAGGTAACAGAAGGGCTACGAAAGCAATGTTGTGTGTGTATGGGTGTGCGTGCCTGTATCACCATGTGAGTGTGGGTGGGTGGGGTTGTATCCAATTAATTGGATACTTTGACCCCACTTCCGTCTCTTCCAATTTACCAAATCCGCCAGACAAACTATTAATGTGCACATTGCCAATGCGAAAACTTCTTTAACCCCCATTAAATTCAACCAAGGTCAGAGCAAGAGTATGCATATGCTGGCGTGGACTCAAACTATTCCTATAAATGTGATTTGAGGCAGGAGGAGGGCTGAGTATGCAAGAAAGTGGTTGGTATGGCGTGAATCTTGTGTAAACAGCCTGCGTTAGGGCATTTCATTCTAAATCCCACTTAGTGAAGGACTTAAAGGTAACATTGAACAGAATTATAACAAAGTTGTTCTGTTGGTTTTATTGTGGAGGTCAAAAATTCAATGTGGCACTTCTGTCTGAAAGTCATGTCATACAATGACAACAGTTGGTTAACATGTCAGGCCAATAACCTTTCTTATCTGGCACGTACAGTTCAGTTTGGGGTTAGACAGTTTGGGGTTAGACAAAGATTGTCTTGGTAGAATAACGCGGTGCTTCAAAAGCCTAGCAGCCTAGAAGTCATGCAATTCACGATAAAACTAAAATGTTTGGGGAAAATACTGTACGCCTCTAAATATTTCAAACCAAAGTTGTGGTTGAGATTTCAGCTCAGGGATCATCAAATGATCAACTCTGTTTTTTGTGGCTTTTTTTTACAATACATGGTCAAAAATATGCACCCTGTCAAACAAAATAGAATAATGTCACATCATGTTCTCCTTCATCTCCTTTAGTGTTGTGATTGTGCGGGCACAGTGATCGTCATGTCATTTTATGGTGTGTTCCAGTTGCTTGGTTCGCACACTATGTGATCATTTCTCAAGATGAACTGTTGCAGCCAATCTGTGGTCTCATGATGGTTCCCTTTTGTTTTTCACCTTGGAAGACCACAACACAACCACCGACTCTGAGCTACGATGGCCGCCAACGGGAGATAATTGTATGGTTGACAAAATTTTGGTTAACACAATTTGGAACTCTATCGATCATGTTAGCAAAAGGGATTAGAAAGGTTAGGAATAGTGTAGTGAAATGCAAACTCTTTGGGATCTACTGAAACATTTTGAGGATTATGGAAAGCATTTTTGAGCAAGAGGGATTTGTGCAATGTCCTCTCTCGTTTGGGTTGATTCCACTTCACAATTCTGTGGTTTTATGAGTTGGCACAGGAGGGGTAATGTAAAACTGTATAACTTCCGCAAAACATAAAACATGGCGCCAGGCTCGTTCATGTTGACTGACAAGGGGGCGGAATTGTTTCTAAACGTTGTTTCAGAATAAGCAAGCAAAAAGCGCTTGAACAATAGCTACAACCTACACAGTTCTGAGAACATCCATGTTGTTTCTGATGTAAATAACGGGCGCGTGTGTGACATAACTGGTGCTTGCAAGAGGAGCAAGCAGATAGAGGCAAAATATAGCGAGAGCAAAATGTTCAATGTTGGCGCCCTCTAAGCAGGAAACCATTGCATAAAAAAATCTCTTTATTTGTAACATTAGTTGTTCATATACTGCATTGTTGGATTTATTTGATTGATTTGTGTTCCAAAAAGGATTTTGAAATGTCATTGGTGAAAATGGACAAATTTCTCCCACAGAAAAAATAAATAAATGGAAAACAATCATTACTGGCTTGATACAAATACAAATTTGCTGTGGAGGAAGAGAAGAAAAACTTTTCAAAAGTATTAGATGGATTTTCAGCATGCAGGGTCGACCCTCATTTATTGGGATTAATTGGTTGCAGACACAACCACAACAAGTGAATGTCCACAAATATTAAATAAAATAAGTAAATAATGGAATATTTACAAAGTAGAGCAGAGAAAACCTTATCCATGACCTTCTAAATACGTTTATTGCCATTTTTAAAGCACATGATATTACAAGCTTGTCGTCACCACTCTAGTACTACACAATATAGAAGACATAATAATAGAAAAGTCATCTTAGACATTAAAAAAAGAGACTCGTGATGCACTTCAATAGCTTTATTAACAAGCAGATAACACACACAGTAAACACTCACACAGGAACTGCTGTCAACCACTCTCTACACTACTAAGCTATTGCTCAGGCTCAGGTACAGTCAAGACAATCATTTCTCTACAACAATTAACACATACTGTATTTCATATGGAACGTCTTAATGAAATTATTTTGGATTTATATTTATTTTGCTTTTTTTTTGCCTGAAAATGCTTAATTTAGCCCATGAATGCAAACAATTGAATATATTCAGCCATGACCCCCCCCCAGTAAGCCTCAGTAATAAAACAACAAAAAACAGCTAATAATGACGGATAATGACTCAGAGGCAGAGTGGGAGAACTCTTGACTCTTGATTAAACAAATTCCAGCAATGAAGCTGGAGTGGGCATGATGGGAGAGTTAGTCACTCAGTGCACGGAACATTCTGGTTTAGGGTTGTCAGTCAAGTGTACACCCCCAACACACACGGATCATTTCTATACAAGTCCAGATGCACCTGGAGGAATCCATGCAACCCAGGAAAGCACAGAAGAAGCTGTATGTTTGTGTGTGTGCGTGTGTATGTGTGTGTGAAAGAGAGAAGCCAGATGTTTCCTCACGCTCGCCTCTCCCGGCCCGCCTGGTGGGGTGTCTGAGGGCTGTGGACGTGTGCACTCTGTTGTGACTAGTACCAGATGTGCTCCAATGACCCAAATCACCTAGGCAGTAGACATGCCACATCGGCCGAATCTTCCAAGACCCACCGCACACACACACACGCACACACACACCTGTTTCCATTCATGAGCAATACTGAGAGAAGTGCATCCTGGGAAAACACTGTCCATTTTTTTCATCTTTTCTCAATGCTTTTCATTGTGTACATGTTCAGTTCTAAACTTGGATCACCTCTGGTTTAAAATAAAACAGAGCTAATGACACAGTGAATATATATTAATTAACTTCTCAAAACACAACGCGTAGTAACTTAATATTTAAGGATGTGTTTTTTACTGATGCTAAATTAGCTTAAGTAAATACACCTGCATGACCTCAGAGTACTTGTAAGGTCAAAGTCATTCAAACATTTAAAGAATGATAATTGAATTACCCTTGGTGCTGAACAACTTTAATTTGGTAGCTGCACAAATTGCTTCCAGCTTTTGTATTCTAAATTCCCCCCCTGCCCTCTTTTACTTGTGCGTTCATATTTTATCAGGCAAGACTTCCAAAACAAGCACTCATTTTCTAAAATGCATGTAATCAAAGCTAATTTCGGTCATTTAAATGTGCTCTCTGTTTGTTCTTTTCGTCATAGGTGAGTAAGATATGCAAACATACTCAGCACGAGGAAATTTACGACAGGAATTAAAACTAGCTCTTCACCAATGACCTTCTTAATCCTGCTGACCTGATTTATGTATTTAAATAAAAAATGGGTCCATGTATACTATTACTGGCTTTTTCACTGTGGGTAAACTGGGACTTGGGGGCCCATATTTGAGTTGCCTTATGGGGGAAGGTTTTTGGCCTGTTCTGGTGCCCTATAATGTGGTTCGATTGAGGTCCACATGAAGAGCAAGCCACAATAACTCCTCATTTTGATCCTGGTCTTTTGCCAGAGTGTCTACTACCTGAGTCTCTTTGAAGACGACACATTGGCCAGGGTATTTAACCATGCTGTTTGAGGTCCTGGAGCTGAGAGCACAGAGAGGGGAAAGAGAGGGAGAGAGAGATACAGTGGAAGACAGGCTAGGGGAGATGGAGAGAAAGATGTAAAGGGGAGGACAGAAGGTGAAAAAGACTGCGGTGGCAGAGGCAATGGAGGCTTGAACTCTGATGAAATAATCCAGTTTGGAAACTGACAGAAAAGAGAGATGAACTGCAGCAATAGCAAACCCCTGGTGACCTCAAGTTGTTTCATAACCAACCTCTTAGCACTTCTCATTGCAGTTAACCTTTGTTGCATGACATTGCCAATAAAACTAAAGCTGGTACAGTAAAAGCTAAAAGCTTTGTTGTATGGTGCCTTCTCAATGACAGGACAGCAAGTGAACTTTAAGCCACAATTGACTGTTTGACATGGCGTGAATGCCTGCATTTAAAGGAAAACTGCCCTTTTTTGAGGAATTTTTTTGGAATCATTCATGTTATGTAATACATAAACACATTTCTTTCTCTTTTATGTGCATTCTAAAGAGCAAAACAAAAATAGCTTGCATGAGGGAGATAAACACGCACCTAAAGAAACACACCTATATCGCAATAAAGTCCTCTAAACAAAACAAAACAAAAAAAAAAAAAATATATATATATATATATTTTATTTATGAATTTATTTTTTATATAAATGCTACGACCATGCAGTAACATGTACATTCAAGGTAATATGTAATACTTACAGTATTTTCTGTATTTGGACCTTTTTAAACATGAGCTAAACTTCTTCCCTGGGTGCAGTGCTTTTACAGAGCCCATAGATAGGAATTAATGCTATTTCCGTCAACAACAGCAGCACAGAAAGAAAGTTTCCGCGACTACTAATCATGGCAGACTTTGTGAGAGCCACCACCGACAACTACTTTTGGACAAATGAGGATCCAGAACCTTATCTTTTGGAGCCTGACTATGTGGAGGGTGAGTTACAGGTTTTAGAAGCTGAGCGGACAAGAGCGAATAAAGTGTCGAAGGAGATGGGGCATTGAGCGACGGTGGAGGGGTGGGGTGACAGAGGCAGGACCAGAATGACTAGATGGTTTAAATGTGGAGCTTGCCAACTCATGCTGATAGAGTTTGAGTGTTTCTGCTGCATTGAGTGGCATACTGTCTTGCCATCGATGGAAAGGCTTTGTGTTTATGGCGAGGACGACATTGCTTGAAGAGACTGCATCAAAATGAAAAATTATTTTCTTGTCCTGTCCAGACAATGGGCAACTAGTATTATTGATCTAGAAGCCCTTACATGCTAGACATATTTGCTCAGTGTAAGCTCACTTTTCTTACTCTAAATTGTCCATAGGTATAAACAAGAGAGTGAATGATTGTTTAATTATGCGACCACAGGCAGGGGACACACTGCCGACCAGTACAGGGTCCACCCTTCCTCTTGCACTAAGTCAGCTGGGATAGGCTCCAGCATACCCCCTGCGACCCTAGTGAGGACAGGTGGTACAGAAAATGGATGGATTAATTTTATGTTTATTGTTATGCCAAAATGGTGCGGCCGGGCGGGAGCAGGAGGGGATAGCCAAGATAGAGAAGAAGAGCAAAGAAGACAGATGGAGGGGGGGCAATGCAGGGACAAGAGGGAGGATAAAACGGAGACAGACAACAAGTTATACTTATTAGTGGTAACAGTAATATTGAAAATATTAACCATCATTATGATACGGTTAATACACAGACAAGCAGGGAACCATGGGGTTCCAGAACGACAACCCAGTTCACAAGCTCCAGAGAACGTGGGCTGCTACAAAGCATGAAAACACCAGGCTAGCACCCTCACCCTACCACAACAGAAGGACGACCACAGCAAGGCAGACAAAAAAGCAGGCTACTGGGAAAGCCAGCAAATGAGCAAGCGGGTGACAAACGAACGAGCAGCAAGGAAACTCATCCGACTGCGACGACCGACACCTGCCAAGCAGAGTGCCAGATCTGAGAAGACGAGACCAGCTGCCAACCAGCCACCGGGCACCACCAGCGACTGGAAGCCAGACTACCCCACCGCACCCAAAACCTACCACGCACCACCCACTCACCAACCAGAGCCAGCAGAGCCCAGAAAACCGGATCATGGACACTCAGCCCCTGCCTGCCTGCACCCCAAGGCACCAGGACCACCCAGCAACCAGGACTGTGACCCCAAGCAGAGGAAGGAGACCCCCGGGGGCAGACGCATGCACCCTCAGCCCTGTGGAAGTCACTACAGGGAATTAATTATAGGTGCCCAAATAGAGTGAAATTTTGACAGTTCTTTTGATTTGGCAGACATTGTCTCAACAGCTGTATGATCAAACAGGTTCTTTTTGTATTGGGCTATGTGAAATTTATTTTTTGACTTCCAATTAATGAGAATTGTATTCTTGATGATGCTTAACGCATTGACGTGTGTTGTGTTTAGTTTGTAGTCGTATACTGTATGGTCTGAGCAGTGTACACAGATGTTAGAGTCAGTTAAACCCATTTTTAAACATTATCTGACCAGTGTAGTGTACTCTATGAAGACTTATAAACTGAACCATTTGGAGGTTGCAATGCAGACTGTTATCATGTTTTGATAGTGAAACATTTAGTTTAGATAAGCTTTCACGGGCAGATATTTTTAAAACTTGGTCAATGGTGAGGTTGCTTTCTCATGTTGTATTACTGAATCTTGCTCTAACTATAGATTCGATTTGTATGTATTTAAGAAATTAGTTATGGTTTACTCCTAATATCTATGCAGTGTAGTGGTCCTATTGACATAGAAAGGTTGCTAGTGCTTTGGCTTTTTTTTTTTACTACTGTTTCATTTAATTATTGTATTTAGTGTTTTATCACTTTATGAGTGACTTAAGTACTTTAGTATAAGTAAATATAACATCTAATTTACACCAAAACTCCATTTACAACATAGTCTGAATGGAACTCGCATATCCCAAGGATCACCTGTAATGAAAATATAAAGTTTGAACCATAATAAATTATAAGACTATTTTTTACAAATTATTTCCTGTACGAACTTTGGGAAAAAATACATTAGGCTTAATCTATTACGCCATCAAATATTTTTCTCCTTTACTGAAGAGGAATTAAATAACATTATCATGCCTCACATCAGCAGCATCAGTGTGTTGAAAATAGCAGCCATCTTGCTCAAGAAGAAGAGCAGTAAAAGGCCTCTGCTGGATGGAGCTCTTGGCTTTGATATACAGTTTCTGGGCTGGAACTTTGGCAGCATGTTAAATATTAATAGCGATTAACCCAGTTCAAGCTCTGCAGCAGAAAGTACAGACAGAGTTCAAAGAGTCTTGTGCTCGATGCGGGCACTCTCTGCTCTCCAGCAGTTTAGCCATGCTATCAGGAGGCTGCTGCTGGTCCACCATGCACCACAGAGCTGACTGGTCTTTCTCATTTCAACTTGCACATACAAAGACAGAGAGACGCGATAGACTGCACGCAACATATGTGAACTGTGTGTACTGTGGTGTTCACACAAGCTTTAAAGACATAATTAGTCAATAATGAAAAGGCTTGGTGGTTAAACTCTCACTTGCACTTCTCTATCTCTCCTCTGACAACCCCCACCACAACCTCCTCCATGAACTCTTGATAAACTCAACCTTTCAGAGTTACAACATTCCTCAGCTTGGCACATTCACCCCCACTAAATGGGCCCGGACACCTCGGAGATCAAACACAATCTCCATTGTGCTGCAATTACCCAGACCTCTGTCTCAGTTCCCCTGCCCTTCACCCCCACCTAAGCACTTTCCTTCTTTCTTTCTCTCTCTTTCCACCCACTCCATCTCTGGTCCGCATCCCTCTTGCCCTCCAGAGATGATGGTTCTGACGCACTCAAGCCTCAACAAAAGCCCGCTTTGTTTTCATAAAGTGTCTTTGGAGAGGAGTCCAGGGCTACAGAGTGCTGTCAGAGGGGAAGTGCTGCCTGGATGCTTCACAGAGCGCTGCGAACCAAGCATGTGTACATTCGTTAACACATGATCCTGTGACCCTTCTGCTCAATTGCTTCAATTTAGAACTTAACTCGTTGCTGCACGGGTCACAGAAGAATGAATTCTCTTCTACAATACTGAATATTCATGCAGTACATGTAAGCATGCCTAGATTCAGAGAGCTGCATTGTTTTTTATGCTGCTCTGTAGCCCAATTGAATTTCAAATAAAACCAATCTGTAACCAATCATGAACAACTTTTCTTTTCGTTACACACTGTAATTGATACAATGTTATATTTATTTTAGAAAGCAGAAATCTCTAAGTAAAGCATTGATTTTTATAAAATTAAGCATACTTTTTAAAGAACAAAGGATATTCCAACTATTCTAAACTACATTCTTTTAAAATATCAGTTTGGCAAGGCAGAATGAAAAGGAAGTTGCGAGCAAAGATGCTCACATTCTAATTCTCGAGCAAACTCGAAAGGTACCCAAGATGTGCAGATGCGGACCTGCTAACCTAACTACCCAGTGGAACCTCACTTCATTCATGTTCAAGCACTTTGAGGAATGAGCTATATTATTACAGTCAAGTTTTTGTTTTTCTTTGGTGCTCTACATAAGGAAGATACCACAGCTGAGAAGATGTAGACATTGAGTAGACATAGAGTGTAAGTTTCCTTGGGTCTAGCCTTGGGAACCCAAACCATTCACTTTCTACCAGTCTGTACGGGGGTATAGATGTTATTTCTATATTTACAGTGAACTTTATTATTATTTTGTGGTTGAAATGGTCCTCAAAATAAGGTCAACTGCACTCCAAAGAGATGATAAACCTTGGAGATGCAGACTTTTTAAAGTGCTAACTTTTGCAGCCTGTTTAAATGAAGTGTTTCCAAGTCGGGTGCGTGAACACATTTCAGGGGAGTATGAATTATTCTTCATCGTCAAATAAGATATCAGAGAAGGCTGGGAACTACTGGTTGAAATAAAATGAAAAGTATATAGAGTGTTGCTGGACATAAACTGTGATAATTACTTTACAACCACTTCTGCGGTCATTTCAACAAGAAGAGTAGATGAGTAGATAAAAAAAAAAAAACAGGCAAAAGTGCCATCATATTCCAGTCAAAGCGACAGTACTGTGAACAATGTTGGAATGAAAATGAGGAGGGTAAGTAGTCCAAATTCCTGGTGTCTAGCTCTGTCCGCCTGATCACTCTTAAGCAAGGCGAGCGTCAATGTGCAAGAAGGTCACGCTGCTTGCTTTTCCATCCCCCGTGATGCATCTGCCGGTTAGTGCTGCCCCACTGTTAACTATTATGTACCTATTAGCCTTGATTATCTTCTGCTAGCCAAGTGCCAGTTGGTTTCACTCTGGTTGACAGTTGCAGCACTTTGTTTAAACTCTCAACTGCTGGGGCAGTCACCCCAAGCCCTGTTCACCATGACAAATAATAAAGGGAGGGAATCAATAAAGACGTGGAAATGTTTTCATACCCGTCCAAGAAATCACAGGCCTGTATGTGAAAGTGTTTGTTTACTGAAGTGATAACATTGCGTAGATGTTTAACCAGCTCCAGATTGTAGGTATTAGATGTCCACTGCATGTACTGTAGTATGTATGAATTTAGTAATTAAGGTTCAAGAATTATTCAATTACCAAAAGTAACAAACCAATACAACTGAGAATGGTTTCTTCCTTGGACAAAGCCCCACCCACATGTTTTGTGGAAATCAGTAAAGCAGTTTAGAGTTTTTCACGCCATGAACTTCTAGAGGTAAAAATGTGTGCCATCAAGAGACAAAAACTTCTTATCTTTGGCTACACATTGCTCTATGTATGTTGTACGAGTGACATAATGTGGACTTTTTTTGTCTGCTTTTCCCCCCTAACGCCCCCCATGAGTCTTCACAGATCGGCCTGTCAGACATATTCAATTTGCAGCTCTTCCTGCTCCCTAGTCTGCAGACACCAGAAGTTATCTGAGACAGAATGAAAAGTGAGAGTAGGGACAGAGAAAGCGGGTCGGGATAACACAGAGCCGTGTGGCGCTCAGTTTCTGTGTCCTGCCTTGTGTTAATCTCTCTGAAGAGACATAGGTGGCCATGTTGGGTCAAAGCCACTACATCAGGAACTGCAGGCCCGGACAGCTGACCTTGGTCTGGGAGATGGGAGGTGACAAGAGGGGAGGGAGTTGACTGTGTGTATGTTGGGTTACAGAGGGCAAGGAAAGGGGGAAATATATGTCTGCGTGTGTGCGTTGCAAAGAGATATGGAAAGAATGTTTTCAAGTGTGTGTGTGTTTTAGAATATGTATCTGTTTTTAAAGATACCCAGTGAGGGTATTGATGAGGTCAATTCACTTCCGGTCCATGAGGTGATAAAAATGAGTCCATACCATTTTTGTTTGTATATCTAATGACATTTGATTTACTTTTTGACTTAATCTAAACATTACCTAAAGCCATCACTTTATCTCTTCTGCAAACTTCAACAGTCTCTTTTGGATTTCATGAACATGAGCTTTATTCTTGAGATGATTTGAGAGTGTTAATCCAAGGCAGTTTTAGTAAGAAGAAAAGGGCCCAAAAAGAAACATCCATTTTTTAAGATGGATGAGTCTAACTTTCCATTCATAAACCACAACCACAGATAAAAACACTCTAAAGGACAAACAACTACAAGTGCTTTCTATCTTTGCTAATCCTTCTGCATCCTTTGGTTAATTATGTGTGTGACTGGTTAGGATGTTTTGTTGGGGTCGTGAACTCTGAGCCCTTTTGGCACCATACCACAAAAAGATGACGTCATCTTTGTTCTCTTACAAGTTTTATGGTATGTTGCCCTCTCTAATATTAATACTAAACAAAGCACATTCACAAACATATACAAGGGTGTACGACATAATTGCAAGGGTCCAGCTTATAGTCATGCCTATATATACCATATAACCATCCATATTCTGCACTTCTATTGAGGGTCACATCCAGGTTGGAGGCTATCCCAGCTTTCCCAGTGCAAAAATTGGCGTACAGTGGTTGGCAGTTTGCAGTTAAAATTCATTCATTTGTTCATTTTCTACGCCGCTTATCCTCATTAGGGTCACGGGTATGCTGGAGCCTATCCCAGCTGGCTGTGGGCAAGAGGCGGGGTACACCCTGGACTGGTCACCAGTCAATCGCAGGGCACATATAGACAAAAAAACATTCACACTCACATTCATATCGATGGACAATTTAGAGTAGCCAATTAACCTAACATGCATGTTTTTGGAATGTGGGAGGAAACCGGAGTACAAGGAGAAAACCCACGCACGCACGGGGAGAACATGCAAACTCCACACAAATTTATAATTGTAATTATTTTTTTGACTAAGTCAAGCATTTTCCAAGCATAAAAATGAATAAATCAACTAACTAAATAAAAATATAAGGCATTCAGAAGACACATTGATGCTGAATACAATGCAGTATTCTAAAGATATCACTTATGGTACTGACATACAAACACCAGAGAGAACAACAGGTTTTTATTGCAGCTTTGAATTATTTCACAACAGGCACAATAATCCTTAACAAAACTCTTATATAAAAACACAGGCTACTTTTGCTGCAATAATTCACGGCAAACTAAAATTTAACTCATTTATAGCAACGCTCACAAGCACAAGTCTTATTTATGTCTTAAATGGCTTGTTTACTTTACTTTAATACTATAGGTACTGTATTGGGTTACTACTTATACTATATTGGGTAATACTTTAGTTGAGTTCAATTTCTTAAATTTATTTTCCAGGGACCATGTAACTTCCCAAGTGAGGGAAGATTGGAGCGTGAGATCGACAGACGGATCGGTGCAGCATCTGCAGTAATGCGGGCGCTGTACCGGACCGTCATGGTGAAGAGAGAGCTGAGCCGGAAGGCAAAGCTCTCTGTTTACCGATCGATCTACGTTCCCACCCTCTCCTATGGTCATGAGTTATGGGTCATGGCCAAAAGAATGAGATCGCGGATACAAGCGGCGGAAATGAGTTTCCTCCGTAGGGTGGCTGGACTCACCCTAAGAGATAGGGTGAGGAGCTCGGCCATTTGTTTTTGCTCGTGTTTCGGGCATGCCCAGTCGGGAGAAGGCCCCCGGGAAGACCTAGGACACGCTGGAGGGACTTTGTCTCACAGCTGGCCTGGGAACGCCTTGGTGTCCTCCCGATGGAGCTGGAAGAGGTCGCTGGGGACCGGGAAGTCTGGACTTCCCTACTGAAGCTGCTGCCCCCGCGACCCGGACCCAGATAAGCGGAGGAAAATGGATGGATGGATGGATGGATGGATGGATGAATGGGACCATGTACAGGAGCATTAATCATTGACATTGAGCATTAACATTAAAGAGATGCTTTGTACCAGACTGTAGCTCTCAGAGCTAATTTCCATCTGCAGTCCCTGAGACACACACAACACATAGTACACGAAGGGCATGAGACAATACAATATAAATACATCCACAAAGAACAATTATCTCCTATTAAAAATATCTATGATGACAGCATACAATCCCAATTCTGTCTCCACCCACCGCCCATGTACAGATTTCAATATGGCATAACTAGGGTTGGCACCTCTGTGTACTAAGCAAGTATTTTTTTCAATTCAACGCTAACCTTTTTAAAGTCTTTGCATAGCTTAAATTGTGTTGGCAGACTGTTTCGTGGTGTTATAGATATAAAGGAGAATGCTGATTGTCCAGGTGCTGTCTTTCTTTTTGGTATACTACACTGACCACTGCAAGTGGACCTCGTTGTTCTGGCCATTTGTTCAGAGGTTAATGGGACAAACCTTGTTAATGGTGGAGGAGCCGTATTGTTAATAATTTTATTTTAAACAATAGTCGTAAATTCAGAAATTGGAGCATTTTTTCGAAACTTAACATTTCATATTTGCTAAGTATCCTGCAAAAATGATATTGTCGTGGTTTTCTGTCAGTGATTCTAAGTGCTCGTTTGTGGATGGATTCCAATGGTTTTATTGTTGTCTTATTTTCTTGAGACCAACATGAAATACCAAATGTTAAATGGGACAATATCATCTCATTCATATACATTTTGGCTCCTTTAATTGTCAGTGAATTTCGTATGGCCCTAAAATTTGATAGATTATCCTTAAAAGTATGACACATTTTTTTTATATTAAGCTTAAAGGTTAGGGTTGAATCTAAAATTATGCCTAGATCTCTGACTCGGTAACAATTTTTTCTTGTGTCGCCGTTAACCTTAACCAAGGGATACGTTTTATTATTATTTTTTTAGAAAAATACTGTTGCTGTTTTTTCAACATTTAATGTTAAAAATTAATCATTCAGCCATTTAGCAATTGTCCATTGTCACTGATAATCTAGCCGCCACTTGTTCAGGGTTTTTCCCATCTGTGTAGATGACTGTGTCAGCAGCATACATCTGTACACCTATATCGTCACACACAGATGGGAGATCATTAATATATAAACTGAACAAAAGCGGCCCCAGGACAGAGCCTTGTGGCACTCCCATGGTGCATGTTCTCAGTTGTGATACCCTATTATTTACGCGGACACACTGAGAACGTCCATCAAGATAAGATCTTACCAAGTAAGGGTATCCATAGAGAGTTTTTATTTTGTTAACTTGGATTGTAGCACCACATGATTCACTGTGTCAAAAGCCTTTCGCAAGTCTAAAAACACAGCACCAACCACCTTTCCTGTATCAAGGCTTGATTTAGTTGACTCCATTAGGTAGCAACAAGCTGTCTTGTTATAGTGATTCTTTCTAAAGCCCAAGTGCATAGGATGCAGTAGGTCCTTTTTTTTCTAAATATGTTGTTATTTGCTCAGCAACAACTTTCTCTACAATTTACAAAATACAAGTTAATACAAGGTGACTATGGGGGTGTTAATTCATGTCCAGAGGTCTTTATTAATGTTAAAAACGGTAGACGGTTGTAAACAGGTTTTCTATGCTTAAATTCCAAAAATATTTGATTTATAAATACTGAATAATATTTTGTGAAAATTCACTTATCATGGTCGGATTTGGAAATTAAGTCAAATAAACAAGGGATTACTATACACCCCTGGACAGGTCACAGTGTGATCACACCTATCAAGTATAAAATTTGAATAATAATAAAACAAATCTTTAATGACAATGCCAAGATACTATTATATAATATACTATTATTGTATTTCAGAGGTGGGAGTAAGTCACTCATGTACGAGTCTCAAGTATGCACTAAGTCTTTACCTTCAAATTACAAGAAATTCTGAGTCAATCTTTATGGGAACCAAACAAGTTAAGTCGAGTCACTGCTCTTTGTCAAGCAATTCAAGTCAAGTCACTGCTTTTCGTCTGCAAGTTGTGTCAAGTCATACACATTTTAATTAGTCCAGTTTTACAGATTCAAAGTTTAAAAACAAGAGTTATAAACTTTTAGACTTTTTTTATTACATATTTGACAACAAACTTGTAGGGCCAAACAGAGCTGTGTTAAAAAAAACAATACATAAATGAAATAATAAATAATAAAATTAGTTGGCCTGATAACTTAAGAGTTCAAGATTAAAAATCGTAAATTTACAAGATTAAAAGTCATAATTTTACAGAAAAAGTCATAATATTAGGAGATTTAAAGTGGTAATTTTACATGTCATATCTGTCTAATGGAAACTGGAACATAGTTCCTCAGTGGGGAGTGGGCTTCAGACAAGCTTTTATTTATGAGACAGCAAAACAGAGTAGTTGGCCACAAACAGGTTAGCTTGGGTTAGCATCATCTCACCGTTACGCTCTAATACCCCGCCCCTCCACATTCGGCTCTCCGTTTCATAGCGGTCATAGGCAATGCCTATAAAATGACGTTACAATGTTTATTCCCGTAAAGTTAGGTTTTTACTCTCGTTACACGACGATCTTTACTCGAAAATATACAACATTATTGTCATCATTTTACGACTTAATTCTCAAAATCTTGATGATTTTAATGTTTCATTTAACAGGCATTCCCCGAGACAGGTATAAACACACGGGACTTGTGTGACCCTTGACCTGGGTCAAAGGTTGAATTGCGGCTTTTTTCCCCAACTGATTTCAAAAGGTTGGACTGTTACGTGAGGAGAACAGCAAAACTTCAGCGGTAACTGAGGCTCTTCAACAGAAAGAGGATGATTAAAAAAACGACATTTCTGTTACGTTTGAGCCGTTTTACTGCCATGTTACGGGCACTGTTTGGAAAGAAGGTATATAAAAAAAACATTCACGAAATCTTTCTGTCTTCTTTCAGGCTTATTCGTGTTGTGTTCTGCCAGATTGCGCCAAAACTGACACGTGTAAAATAAAACAGCTGAAAGCTGACTTGGTAAAGTACAGTCATACAGGTATATTTTGGATTTTTGAAAAATACAACAAAGCGTGAAACCAAAAACAAGTCATTTCAAGTCAATTAGCTCGAGTCCGAGTTAAGTCTAAAATCAAGAACATCGAGTCAAAGTCAAGTTGAGTCTTTTTAGAACACTTATCAAGCAAGTCACAAGTCCTAAAAATTGACTCCAGTCTGACTCAAGTCAAGTCATGTGACTCGAGTCCCATCTCTGTTATTTTTTGATGTCCTTTGCCATTTTGCACGGCTGGGTGGGATAGGCTCCTGCCTCCCTCTCTGAAGATGAGGCTAACCATACCATTTTTAAGAAAATGAAAATGGAAAGTGTCATCCGCTGTAGTGTGTTGAGTCAGGACTTGAGAAATTTGCGACTGAATTGCTTTATTGTCACTACACCACAATCCCCTTGCAGATGTGTCATGAAGTTGTTGTTGTTGGACTACACTTCTTCTCAAACACAACTTAAAAAATCTATTATTCTGTTGAAACAATAATCAATTCTGAAAAATGGATGAGCTTCAATAACACCAGTAAGAAACACAAAGAAATGTCACCGCCTGGACACAGTCCAGTTTCAGTGAGTTTAAATGATTCCAACATTGTGAAGGTCAGAGCACTTCCACCTCAGTGGTAACCTCACTGATCTTGTGAATCAAATAGAAGATGGCCCATGTGAAGCAGCAACATTGACCTGACAATCTCTAAGCACAATCAAGCACAATTGACAAGTGCCTTGACATGGCCCGTGAACTCATCTAACATCACATTCACCTCATTAAAAGGTGAATCACGTCCATTAGGAATAACTGGGCAGAAAGCACACACACACTTCAATGAAGTAGTTTTTTCCTTTCAGGTGACAGTGCTCCATTATGTGCATTGTTTGAAGAAAATTCATTATCACCCACAAATTTGTCTCTGTCTCTCATTAGCCAAGGTTATGTCTCTTAACCCCCATTACAAGATCAAGTCAATTATTCTATTAGTCTTCACAATTACTCACAACAACTCTCAGTCAAGAGTGATGAGTTGCTTCAGTATAAAGAGTAATGATTTATCCTTTAGCTTTGGAGTGGCTTTTTTAGACAAGGTTTAGACAAGTGTAAGGTTTCCCTTTCATCAGTAGTTAGAGCGATGCAGATAGACATGGGGAAATTTTTTTTTGGGTGGCTTCAGTCCTTGATTTCTGTCTTCAAAAATAAATAATTTTTGCAGTAAGTGCCAAAGGGGTGGAAATTAATAGTAGAGTTTTGAAATTCTAATGCTCGCAGAATTCTTATGTCGTCCATTTAAGATATTAGTGTAATTGTGATTGTATCTTTATTTAAGTTGTACTCAATAAACATACAATTACATACAATAACAATATTTATATGTATCTGTAGATGCACCTATTCAAGAATATATTGTTGTTGTCCCATGACAAGCACATAGATCCAAATTTAGCATTTTTTTAAATCCTAGAAGGTAGTTTTCTATGTCATTTTTATTTATATATAGCATACTTTGATCAAAAACCAATACAGATAATACAGAGTTTTGAAAGTCTACTAGCTTGACACACAGATAGTGTCTACTGCAGTAAGAGTGATTTTTTTGGGATTCAGATTAAGTAAAAATTGTCAGTAATGTCCCACTTGATGCTTTCTAGCAGCAGCATCCTTCGGGTCCCTGCATACTGTTAAATACTTTAGGCTGATCATTGCCCCAGGAGGCCAATAAGTAGATTAGGCCTGATTAAAGTCGTATCAGTGGAATTTGAACAGGGGACCTGCTTGGACAGTGTTGTACTTTCCTTTGGCTCTTAAACACAACTCTCTGCTTGTTTATGACCCACCCTGGCTCTTGTCCAGATGCCGTCACCACCGTTTATCACTTACCTCCCTCAAATACATTGTTACAAATGCAAACACAGAGTAGTGTGCCAGACCTACAACCAGACATGTACGCAAGCATGTGATAACAGCAAATGTGTCGTTTGACCCCAGGGACTAATGCAACTCATCCAAAGCGGCTTCTGAGTCACTGGGATAAAACAAGACAAAACAACACTAATCATGTTCACTTTCTCAGTTCTTTCTCAGTTCAGCATGCCTGAGGGATTCATTACACCCACTCCCTATGTATGCTTTACTGCATTAACGCAGCATCTTCCTGCAGACCTAGGCTTGATTTACTGTACACTGCAGGTCTGGGTTTAGAGCCCAACTATTTTCTCACTATTTACATCAAATGACTCCTTTCTGATATTGCTATGTTTACAATTACTGACAAAGAACTACAAAAGTGTTAACACAAGGCAGCGATAAAAACAGAAGTAAATCCAAAAACAAAAACAAAAAATTAAATGATACAAAGGTGGCCTACAGCGACTCTACCAACTTGTAAGTTCTGCATCACTTTGTTTTCATAACGTAACTTCAATGTAACATGATTGATAATCATGGCTTTTGAGGTAGTTTAAATTTCCCGCAGGTGTTTTTTATTCCCCGTTATGTTGTTTAGGTAAATGTGTATATGTATACAGTGGGGAAAATTAGTATCTGATCTCCTGCTGAATTTGTAAGTTTACTTTTTTACAAATATGAGCAATCAAGACATTTTATGGTAAGTTGAATACGAAAAAAGAAATTAAATCAACCTTTTACATTTAATACCTGCAGAAGGCTGAAATGGACTACAAGAATCTTGGTGAGAGTACCAGAGGGGAAGTGTCTGGAAGGGTGGTAACGGGTGGATGACGAGCAGCAGCCAGAATAAGGGCGCAATAAACAAATTAGTAAATGTTAATTTGTGTTTTTCTGCATCACTTAGAACAGGAGGTTGACCTTCTGAAGTGGAGGTGGAGGCAGGTTTTCACTTTTCCGGCTGCAGGATGGAAAAATCATTATCTGAGTGACCTTTTTACAAGCAGTGGCTAATTTGAAATTAAACAAATGAAAAAATGAATGTTACAGATGTTTACTACACTAATGCACTTTTATCTGTATTTTCTATGAAGTCAGTTCTTAGCCTCTATCCTGTCCATCATAAAAGAGGGCATGTCCAGTATCCTTTTCTTTTACTGGGGTTGGTGACATCTCATTGTGCCAGACCATGAGAGCTCTTCAAGGATGCTGTTCCCATATCTTAAAGCACATGCTTCTGTGCAGTAACAGTCATCCACACAACAGTGCAGTAAAACCCTGGGGGTGAATTTTTAAGTACCGCTGGACCATCTGTGGAGGTGGGCTTGGAGTTTTTTAGACTGACAGTTTGGCCATGGGGGTTTTCACTGACAGTCATATTAGCGCAATTTGCTTCTCACTGTATCACTGACTCTGCGTGGGCTGGAAAATTAAGGTCAAAACAAGACCAAGCCAGATCTGACTAGAGTGGGCCAGATCTGACAGAAACCATCATAATTTCCTGGATATATAAATAACCCTTCTCTTCTGTTTGTGTAACCTTTGCAGGCACCTTCTGACGGCTTAGTCGTACACATTATACACTCTGAAACATATATTTTAAAAGCAGCTGAGCAGACACACACACACATATACACTAACACGCATGGACACATGCATAAGCCAATGTCTCTGGTCCATTCCTTATCCACTGTGTTAGCCCCGGAGCCTGTTAACCTGACTCCAGCAGAGAAAAGGTCATGTTTAGGGGCAAGAAAAGGTGTTTCTGATTAACCGGGTGCTTGGCTTACACAGACACTGAGTGATATTCACATGTTGACTTCATGAAGGATGGCGTTGGGGCAGTTAAGGGGAGGTGCGAGAAGGTTTTCCCAGTCAAAATGTAACACTTGCGCCTGTTAGGTCATACCTCTCCAAATTAGAATTAAACCCAAAGTTTGGAGCGCAGTAAAATGACGCTAGATAGTCTAGTGGCTCAGACATGACAATAAAATGAGAGTAAGTAATACAGTTAGAGTAAACCTAGTTGATAGCATTAATCATAACGGTTGCTGTTCTGAACAGTCTGGGTATCAATTAGGAGCCAGAAGCCATGTTTCTGTCCAGCCACTGGCACATTCTCACACACTTAAGCCACACCCTCCACTCTTGAGCCAGTGACCTGCAATTGACCATTCAAACCCTTGTTTTGAGATTAGGTTAGGTCCCACACTCCAGGGTCAGGGAATGGTCACTTTGCACCCTTTGAACACTTCTCACCAATCTTCTTTATGATCCTGATCCGTGTAATTCACAGAGAGAGAAATTTGGCTTTGGAATTAGCTTCTATAACAAAACACAGTCAAGTGTTCTCAGTAGTATTTTGTCGCTCCTCTCTGTCAGGCCCAGATTGCATATATACAAATATAACATATGCGCATCCCTGTGGTTTCATCCCAGATATATTTTGAATAGACTGTTGAAATAAAAGTTGGAAAAATAGACTCTTCAGTCTCAAAGACAAACATGTCTAAAAAAGAATGAAAAAGGTGGCTGATTCATGAAGTGTCTTTGGTAATCCATTATTTTAATGGTGAGAGTCCAAGAAAAACATAGGTCTTAAATCACTGGGATACTCAAGACACTGTTAGGGTCCCTTTTTATTCTGTCAAAGGCGCTGTTGGACTTCGACACAATACCCAGAAAACAAAACAGAACATATTTCTGATGAAAAAAGCTGACTTTTTGGAACCAACAAATTTAGACAAACCTTAGACTGATAAACTAACCTACTATTGTAAGTATTACTAAAATCGAACAATGCAAAGCACAACACACAGCATCCATCTGAAATTCAATGCCCTGGGGTCAGATAAATCAGGAAATCAGACAAACTGTTTTGGTAACTCTTTGCAAAAGTTCATGTAGGAAATCATGTGAGACGTCAGCCTCTTTTCGACCAAAAGGGTTTTAAAGGAAAAGAAGACTATTTACCAGAAGCCAAAAAAACCAAAGCACTATTTAAATTCAAAGTTAAGATAGATTGATTTTACTTTAAAGTAGCAATTAAGAATGTGATATGTGAAGGATGTCTGCCACAACACTCACTAGAAGTTATTAACAGCGGTCAACTTTTTTTAACACTTTACGAATGTCACTTAAAAATTGGTTGTAAATTATTTTTATGGCAAAAAATTGTCAACCTATGTCCAAAGATGTATTGTGTTAGCTCTTACGAGATTCCATTGTACGGCTAAATGTTTGTTGCTATTTAATAGTTGAGTTTTGTTGTCTTGCCATCACCTACCATTGGATGTGCCTCTAAAAAACCTGAAGTTGTTATTGGACATTGCGATAAAAAAACACTGAATTCAGTGTTACATGTGTCCATATAAAAAAGCTCAGAGTACAAGAAAGGTACATGTTATTGTAAATAAGAAGTTAGGTAAAATCCCCAAGTCATGTTTTATACCAAGTTAAAAAAAAAAAAAACAAAGGCTCAAAGTGTTTTGTCTTCAAATTGGTTTCAAATTATGTAATTTCCTGCGGCAAGTGAAAACTTGAATCCAATAAATTCTATAATATATAAGGGATGGCTGGCGACCAGTCCAGTATGTACCCTGCCTCTTCGACTCTCGCCCAAAGTTTGTTAGGATAGGCTCCAGCGTACCCCGGCAACCCTAGTAAGAATAAGCGGAAGAGAAAATAGATGGATGGATGGGTGGATGGATTGATACTGACGCTTAAACTGCAAATGCACACAGACCCACTAACAGATTGTATGTGAATGTACAGATGTGTATAAGGATTATGACCCACTAAGATTCCCTAATCCAAAGGAAACAGCCACTCCAAGATAGCATCTTCATGTGTACCATGATCGGCCAACACTTATTACCTGTGATATAATCATTTCCCATCTTTTTTGTCTCTGCTTCTGGCTACACGCGGGAGCAGCTGTCAATCAAAGTCACCACAAATTTGCTCCATATGAGTCCCAACAGGCAAGGGATTCTGAAAATCCCATATTCTGCCCTTATATTTACCCTCCTGGTAGGTGGACAAATTTCCTTATTGACTTGAGAGATATTGTGATTGCTGCCAGAGGAAGGAGATTATCAGTTTCTGACATTTTCACACGTTCAATGTTGCTTATTTTTAGTTGCGATGATGGAGCAATAGATAGTGGGGGAGTATGATGTCATGGATCTGTGGGGTCCGCCTGCTAGTTGTGTTTTGAAATAATTAAATGTGATCTCTTGTGCCCTTGATCCTGGGGGGTAAAGGAACACGAGCAGGTGAAATGAACCACATAATTGAAAAATCCAGAGTGCAATCCAAAACTAAGTGGTCGTCTGAAACCATAGCACGGCGGGCACAACAAATTTAATAAATAACTGCTGGGCACTCCAGGGGGTTTGGAGTGGCTAGGAGGGGCCTCTGCTGTCCATTCAAAGGGCCCAATGTTTCCAGGTTTGCAAAGCGTCCACCGGGAGTGGAGGTGACATAGAGTGTGTTGTCAAGCGTAAATCCCGATGCAGAAGGCCCTTGCAAGATGGGTGTCCATATATCAAAGGTCTCACTGACTCGGACTGCCATTTGATCTCCGCTCAGGAAATTCAAAATTCCAGGCAGATGAGGGGTGAAACTGAGAGGCCCTTAAGCCCATCTTGTGCTAGTGATTAGGTGCAGCTGTTTCGATTCACATTTCGCAGGACTTGAACCCTGCAAGCAGTCACGTTTTTACATGGCTGACTGGAGCTTGGACGAGCGAGGACGATGGTGGCCGTGACCGTGAGGTGTGAACAGAGAAAAAGGATGTTAAATTTCACCTCCATAAATAACTATTAAGCCATGTACAGAGGAAAAGCATATTTAGGCCTGTTTCTGTAGTGTTGCACTAGTTTTTAGCACAGGCAGTAATGACTTTAGTAGTCTTTGTCAATGGTGAAAGAAGATGAGAAGTGAAGGGTGAAATAGGTGAGGCATACAAAGAAGAGACACAGAAACAGTAGAGTGATAAAAGCGAGACAGTGAATTAAAGAGATAGGGAGAGGTGTGTGACAGACACCTAGAGAATGAGGGAATGGGCGCAGAGTGGTGCAGGCACATAAACGATTAGTCCCCAACACGAGTTGACAGCTGGATGCGTGACCTTGGCTGGATTTGAGCACAACAACCCCCAGTGTTCATTTGCATCTTTTCCATGCCAAGTGATTTGGATACAATTCTCATTCCAGTGAGCAGGAGGATGACGAGATGGGAGCCTTAAAGACCTTTGCCAAGTTTAGAGGCGGGTCTTGAAATGAGGTGGAATTATGGACAACCTTCACACCACTCAAAGTCCTGTCAGGAACATTGACACATTCACAAACAGAGTCATATTACAAAAAGTCAATGATGGACTCTTATGGGTGTTAGTGCAGCGATTCTAGCCCCACTATTTTTTACTGCCATGTAAGTCGACATGAGTCCCCTCTATTAGAAAATGATCTATCTGCTTTAAAACAAGACTTGAAGGTCATAGAACTGATCTGGGTCAAAGGTAAGCAGCTGACATGTCAATCAGTGAAGGTCTAAGGTACATCAATAATGACCTTTTCCCAATCACACTGACAGCATTTCTTAATAATACCATGAATATAGACTAGAGATTGGCAACCTGTACAATTAAAAAGCCTTTTTGCCTGCTCTTCCACTAAAGAAAAAAAGGCTAAAGCCGCTAAACGTAAGTTTATAAACTTTTTTTAAGCTTATAATTTCCCCCCCCCCAATTCTACCTGTTACACTACAAGAGTACAAGAGTCCATGTGTAGGCCTTTTTGGAAATAGTTATTCTCTTTCATAGTTTATTATTGTTATTTTTAATAATTTTTAAAATCTAATAATTCACCAAATCTGAAACTCATTTAATTTTAATGTAATTCTTTAAGGCAGCTAGGCATGTCCGACTGATAGAATGAAAGAGTTCTCCTCCCATTCTGTGTGAAAGTGGTACTTTTTTGGCTTCTTAAATCTATTTGGATTCAATTTGTATAGTGCTTTTCAAGGCACTTAAAGTGCTTCAAATTTAAGTGAATCCATTATTCATTCACTCCTCAGTCACACACTGGTGGTGGTAATCTACATCTGTACCACAGCGGCTCTTTGGTAGTCAGATGGAAACGTGGCTGCCTATGGTTTCTACGAGCACCACCAAAAATTCATTCACATTCATACACCAGTGTGGGCAGAACTACAGGCAAGGCGGCTGAAGTGTCTTGCCCATGGACACAATGACAATGACTGGGTGGAGGGAGGGGAGGATCAAACAGCTAAACTTCCGGTTCCTGGGCGACCTGTTCTGCCTCCTGAGCCACTGCCTCCTAATAATAAATGTTTTTTTCTTTTGTCAAAGCCATAGAGACCCACAAAAAGGAGGCTGTAGAGCTGCCAGTTGCTTAACCCTGATATAGATATATAGATACTTTATTAATCTCCAAGAGATATAAACCATCATTAGATAAATGGCCACCAAAAATACATATAAGACTAAACTAAAGGCTGTCTGTGACCTTTCACTCCAATTTAGCCTTTTGAACTTTGTATTCCGCACCTACATGTAGATAATCCTAAACTAATGACTCCCTTATCACAAGAGTGGCCTTTGACCCCTCTGACCTTCACTAGATACCTAATACATGATTATTTGAGGACACTTTAAGAAGAACACATAGAATTAGAACACAGCTACCCTGAGGACACATACCATTACAGTCAGTCACAGTCAGGACAAAACCCTAAATGTATTTGATAATTGATCTAAAGCCATTATTGGTGAAATGCAATGTAATTGCATAATACACGTTGTATTATATGTAACTGTTAAGGTGAATTGATCAGAAAGCTATACAAATAAAGAGACAGTCCTTAATTGCATCTATCATTTAGATCTTGTTGCTTTGCTGTTGACCCAAGTGAAAGGAAGAACTGTGAGCCAGGTCTTTCTGCTATCCTTATGTGCTGTGGGCCATGAACCGGATTTATGGCACATTTAACACTCCACCACCATGCGTGAGAAACCAGTGAGCTGGACCTAGCACTGGAGCGATAATTGGTCAACTGCTGCCAAAAAGCCAAGACAAAAAAACTCATGACTGCCTGGCCTTTGTAGAGGTACTGTAGTTGTGTATGCAAGCTACACTGCTGTGGAACTGCACTTGGGCCAGCAACTGGGGAGCAATTGCTCAACAACCAAGAAATAATTGTTTCTCGTATCACCTTTCACATGCCCACTCAGGTGAGAAACAAGCTTTGTTGAGTGAATGTTGAATTCAGGATGGGTGAGCAATTACTTTTCTCAGTCCAAACACATCCATTCACCTGTCTTATAGAGCGTGTTACCCTGTTCAGGGTCACAACAACGAGCTGGAGCCTATCCCAGCTGACAGCTGGGAGTTGTATTTTTTGATAAAATTAAAATTTTCATGTAAAAAAAGTGTAATTGTAAACAGAATTCATCTGTTAAGTGACACACGTGCACTAAACACAACAACATCATAAGTGTCACAGTGTGTTTATGGAACTTTGTATTTATTTATTTATTCTTATTAATTCAACCTCATCATTAAAATATTAATCCGATGCTCTGTATGTAGTTGATGTATGGTGTTTTGGCAATAAAGACTCTTGAATCTTGAGCTAAACATGGCATGACTTTGTGTCACAGTTCTGGCACATTTATGGCAGTTCCAAAGATTTTGTGCAGTCCAAATTTTCTTAACCCAATTATTTTGCATAGGATGTTCAGGAGGAGAGGGCAAGAATTTTAGCTATGGCAGTTTGCTTTGAGCATAATTAGATAGATAGATAGATAGATAGATAGATAGACAGATAGATAGATAGATACTTTATTAATCACAAAGAGATATTTAGGCATGTGCATAAGCATGTGGGTGAGGAATTAGAACCAGGAGTGGTGGGACAGTGACTTGAGGTTTTAATTATTTTTCTCTTTTGTGCACCCTGTCTTTTTCACGACTGTCTATTCTGGTAAAGAATAGTGAAGAATAGTTTCCTTTAACTTTATTGTGTTAGAGCTAATTATCTTTAATGTGTTGAGTTGTAAACTATTTATTTTAGAAATACCCTGTTTTAATCACCCATGGGCTTGTGTACATAAACTGCTAAATTGGTTAATGACACTCTGTCTCCTGCTCATTTGGTGAGGGCCTGGTCAAAGAGTGTCTGTGCACTTGCAGATGGGCAGTAAATCATACTGACTGTAGAATTAGAGCGCAGACAAGAAGGAACAAGCCATGCTCCACTTCAAAAAAGCTTGTCCCTGTAGCCAACATTGATTTTACAATTACCAAACGTCCATTACACGGGTACCTGACAAAGATACAGTTTAAGATGTTTCAAATGAGCCACACATGTTCAGTTTGTTTGCATTTGTGTAATTTCAATAAACTTTGTGTGTTAAAGTGTAGCGTGCAGTCAGACAGGCGCAGGACAGACTACAAGTGAATGGAAAATGTATACATAGTCTGGTTCTGGCAGACTTGCTGCTCCTCCATGACACCACTGTAGCAGTGACAAAAAGAGCCACTGATATAATCTTCGACCATGACAGGCATTAAAGAGCCTAATTCTGCCCACTTCTGTATTAGGCAACGCTAAAGCTTATTTCAATTGCCAGTTCCCCAGTGTGTGTGTGTGTGTGTGGTGGGGGGTAGGGGTGGGGGCAAGGAAACAGGCAGACAAGGGAAGGAAAAGTGGAATCTCGCTAGCAGGCAGAGTGGAGCACCAACCCTCAACCCATACCCTGTTTACTCAGATTAGGGGGCGGATCAAAGACTAGAATTAATCTGGGCCACTGGGCAAGGGCGGGGATTATGGCACAGTGGCACTGTGTGGTGATCTGCCCTCACCGCACATACCTTATTGTGGTGAATGGAAATGCACATTTTAGCATGAAAATGTAAAGGTTTTACAACAAGGTGAAATGCTCCATAAGAGCCATAAACCACACAGTATAAGCCACCCAAAGATTCAAATGTACTCATACACATACAGAAAATTCAGAACACACATTTTCCGGTTGATTAATTCTTGGGTAGACATTAGAATAGTAATAGCAACTGCATAATGTCAGTGGTGTGTTGTTTAATTACTAGTGGGACAAATAGCCTTTCAAACATTCTGTAAAGAATTGCCACATGGGAAATAGCGGTAAGTCAAATGGATCTCAAGGAGAATCCAAACTACAATAATCCATGAACTCATCCATCTGTTGCAATGCAAACAATTTACAAGATTGCAGCTCAGTCCGTATCTAAACGCTTGCATCAAACTCCTGCCGTGGAGGGCCGAGACACTGCAGGTTTTTTTTCTAACCAGTTTCACGCAGGTAATTTCATTTATGAGCTCCCTCCCTTTAACAGAAGAAGGTGTTGATCATTGAAATCAACTGCTTAGTTACTGTTTGGAAAGAAAACCTGCAGTGCCCCGGCCCTCCATGGCACGAGTTTGACATCCTTGATCTAAAAAATTACCATTAAAGTGCGTTGCTTTTTTGCTGAATGTGACGACAACCATAGAACCGGCAAATGTTGCAATGCAGGTTCAGTAATTATTTACCGTAATTTCCGGTGTATAAGCCGCAACTTTTTTCTTAAACTTTGAACCCTGCATCTTATACAGCAGTGCAGCTAATTTATGGCCATGTTTTAATCTTGTGACATTTGCTTTATTTCAGAACTACAACTGATAGACTGTGGATACAACTATGTATTCAAATACTGTGTTTGTGAGAAACGGTAGGTCTTTCTTCGGCAGGAGCCAATCACGAGCTAAAAGGCAATTTATAATGAGCTTGTCAACCCATCGAAAATTGCTGGAGGTCATCGCTAAATATAAGTCTGGCTCAAGGTGTCATCTTACAAAGAACACTAAAACCATCACACAGCAACTTAACACTCAAAAGGTAGGTGAGGAATATACAAGACAAGTAGCAGTATGAGTTTAAAATAAAAACCAACTTTTAACTTCTTCCGATAATGCATTGCATCCCAGGAAAACAGTTTATTGGTCGTGGCTGGCGGGTTGCCTGCGTCCACCAGAGAGAGGCATGACTGGCTCCCTCTAGAGCTCGCTCTGGTGGACACAGACAGCTGAATGAATCATTGCAGCGCCCCAGCAGCCATGTCCAATGAACGGCTGTTTCTAATGTTTCTATGATGACACCGTCAGTGAGGCTGTTATACTGAGTAATGACCTCCTGCGATTTCAGATGGGTTGATCGGCTCGTTCAGATGTCTCATAGCTCATGATTGGCTCCTGTCAAATACAGAGCTACTTGGTCCTGACTGACTTGTTATAAAGTGGATATGTGCGGATTATATATGTATGTACGAATCTCTTTTTCACTGTAACTTAGTGGGTGTGGCTTAACCACCGGTACGTCTTATACACCAGAAATTACGGTATGTAAAATGACTCACCTACCTGCACATCCGTTATCACATGGAACAATCAGCGCCCCAAATTAGAGGTAAATAGATCATTTATTGTTTTTTGTCAACCATCAGCTTCCCCGCCTAATTTTCTTAACTCAGATAGGGATCTGCATGAGAAAACACAATAAGAGAAACATGACAGTCGAAAGTGTGCCAAGGTGGCAGTAAGTACATCAACATTTTTTTCTACAAGATATATTTTAAGATCGTCCCGGTCGCGGAACACTGGACCAGCTCTACACCTTGCAAGGGTACTCGAGGGTATGTGGGAGTTTGCCCAACCGGTCTACATGTGCTTTGTAGACCTTGAAAAGGCATTCGACCGTGTCCCTCGTGGTGTCCTGTGGGGGGTGCTCCGGGAGTACGGGATTGGTGGCCCGCTACTACGTGCCATTCGGTCCTTGTACAATCAAAGCAGGAGCCTGGTTCGTATTGCCAGCAGTAAGTCGAGCTTGTTTCCGGTGAACGTTGGCCTCCGCCAAGGCTGCCCTTTGTCACCGATTCTGTTCATAATCTTTATGGACAGAATTTCTAGGCGCAGTCAAGGTGTTGAGGGAGTCCAGCTTGGTGACCTTAGGATCTC
>QODF01000097.1:1466961-1498868 GCA_024372805.1 Oostethus manadensis | reverse complement strand
CCCCGCGACCCGGACCCGGATAAGCAGAGGAAAATGGATGGATGGATATTTTAAGAATCTTGGGATAATAATATGAGGTTTCATGCACAGATCTGTCAGTGTCGATGATTGCCAGTAAAACAACATACCTGTTGTGGACAATTTCTTTATGTGTGTCATATCAGATGCTCAGTGAACTGCTTTGTCAACAGGCAGCTGCAGCTTCCAAAACTGATATAGTGACACTCAATTGCTTATTCTCTCATGTGATCAAGATTGCACCATTCTGACTACATGGGGTTTACACGACTGTATACATTTGAAATATTTTTTACAAAGAATGTCTTTGTTCTCTTATAAATAGCTCATTTTATTACAAAACAAACTGCTAATAAAGCATTTAAAATAATGTGTTAAACAGAAAGCCTACACTTACCTTACATACATACAATTACCCGCTTTTCAGTGGCACGATCCAAAGATGCTGAGGTGAGCACTTGCTTTGAACGCTAGGAAGACCGCCGACAGTGATCGACTTACTGGCTCATAATGGCTACTAAAAAAAACGTCTTCTTTGAGGTGGAAAAAGTCGACATCTGTTAATTTGTAGGAGATATAATTACATTTGCTCTTAAAAAACACACATATTTGACTACAAGTCGACTATGGACAAAATCTAACAAATCAGACTCCACTTTTAAAATCCTTAAAGGCATCTCTATTAATAACTACTCATTACAACACAACATTAGTGAGGGCGTCCGTTATTGCTGTGAATATTTCTCTTTCTCCCCCTTTGTCGCGTGTCCGTGTTTTGATGAGTCTTGTTGCGGGAACGTGTCCTCGCCACGATGTCACAGTCAAGATGGCGGCTGTTCCGAAAGCTCGCTAAAGGATGTTTGATAATCACAACTTGTATTTTGAAATGTATGGCAAATCTGGGGAGCTTGGTGTCATGAGCACTTTAACAGTCGGGAATGTTAATATGTCCCTTAAAACATTGACTGTAAAGTTATGAAGAGTTAGGACAGGTTCATTCCGTTTCCAATATATTTCCTATGAGAAAAAAATATTCTCAATTTAAATAAATAAACAATTTGGTGGGGTTCCAGAGTGGATTGTGGATTTGACCGTAGAGGTTCAATTGCACTTAAGTGCTTTTATCTACTGTATCTGCATCTATGCCGTCATGAACTCCTCCACTGATGATATAGCATTACAATAAATCTGAGGTTGAGTTCAGTTCAAAGACACTTTGGCAGGACAACTAGGACTCTTCCATTTGCAAGATGGAAACTCTACCCTCTGAGTCATGTCACACCAATTATTAACAATAATGTGTATGTTTTGCTGCCTAACAGATTTGTATTGTATTCCTTTAGTTGAAATTATCTTTTTTTGTCTTGTCTCACTTAAACCCCCCCCTTGGTGGAGGTGAGCTTCACAAGTTGTTTTGATCACTGAGTCAGTTTGTAAAGTGCCTTTGGGGTAGATGTGAGTTCAGCCTTCCCCCGAATCTACCCACGTACCCCTAAGGCAAAGCTCTGAATGTCTTAAAAAGAGTAATGGGAAGAAGTGCCAGAGAAATGCAGTATGCTGACTTTTCTTTAGTCTTCCTCAACTTCTCCCATTTACGCAACTTCTATTGCAGACACACACACACACACGCACGCACACACACATCCTCACACACAGGCACGCACGTACACTGGATCTTATAAAAGTGGAATCTTGCTTTGTCAGTTTTACTGAATTCAAATTGGAACGTGGTGATCTTGGCTGTGCACAATCTCGGACAAAAAGCAATATCTGTGGGGTCTACGCTCCCCTCAAAGACTCTCTTGTCAAGGGAGGCCCAGAGAGAGGCTCGGGGAGCACCCGCAAGCTCAAAGGCCAGTTTGTTTATCATAATCGACCAAATGAAAGACCCCAAATAGCTTCTCATCTTCCTCTTTTTCTCTTTGCGTCTGTCTATTTGGGCCTCTATTTTTGCTTCTGGTTTTCTCCTCCTTTCCTGAACTTTTTTTGTGAATCCAGTAGGAATTTTGTAATACCACGTTGCTGGCGTTGCTTGTAACTGCATCAAGTTTGGAGTTTTGGAAAGGGAGTCCTCTCTCACTTTTTTTGTATTTCGAAAAACAATTTGTCAGGCTGTGGTGGCAAAAGTCGAGCCCCTGGAGGTAAAAGGCTATGACCCCAGGAGTGTTGCGTGTGTGTGTGTGATTACTGGAGGCCTGCTTCGGTCATAATGAACATGAACCTAAAAGAATGACCATCCATTGGCTGGGGGGGGGGACCACAAATACGTCATCTGCATATTTCAGGTAGACACACTGTGAAAGGAGCTGACAGGGGCAATGGTGGTGGGATGCGACAGGGGGGAGAAACTGTGTGTTTCTGAATGTGTCTAATGAGAATGTTTACCACTTGCCACCACTCAGACTGAGAAAAATCAATGACAATTAAACCTTCCCAACACGATAAAGAAACAAAACAGTAAACAATGACTTTATTTACCCATCTGTGTGCACCTTTGTGTAGGCCACTGGCCTGGATATGAGCATGCACACACACACAGACACACGCACATAAACACATATTAATATACATACTGACAGCTGACACATGGGGTAGTTTCGTGGCCGTGCTTCCCTGCTTTTCTCTCACACTCTCCCTTTGTCATTAAAGAAGGAAAAGTGTTCTCGCTCGGTTTGTTTGTTTACCGGTTTCCACTTCTCCTCCGGGAGTTAAGAACAAAAAACAAAATTTGTTCTCAGCTGGCCGCCTGCCTCGTCCCTGAACACTTCTCTTTCTCTGCCTCCCCTCCTCTCACTCTCTCAGCATGGATGAGTAGATTACATATGCTTCCTTTCTGAATGAGTTCACATGTAAATAATGAATTTGATTTATTGTGCATTTGTGTAACTAAAGTTTATTCCCCCCCATCAGAGAGTCACAATAAGATTAGGTCTGTATACAAAGAATGGGTATTTGAAGATGAATATGTGATTGACTGCTCAGATGACAGTGAATAAGCTTGATCAGTTCCCGGTACACAAAATACGGTGTAGTGTAGTGAAACACTTTCACCAGAAGACTTAATACTCCTGTATAATCTCCTTTATAATTCTTTAGCAAATACAAATTATGTTTACGGGGTACCAGACTGAGTTGACAAAGGCCAAACGTTGTCCCCTATTACCATGAAAATAAAAAATGGTCTGTAAAGAGTGCAGTCAACTGACTACACCTTGTCACAGGCTAAGCCTATCGATGCCAGCATGTGTGATTGCTCACCGTTCAATACCATGCTGTTCGACTTTTCAGACATCTTAGTTTATACACTTTGCCTGGCTGTCACTTAGCCTCGCTGGCAGCAGCTAGAAAACTAACAACTGTTCCATCATTGCGATCATTGCTTCTGAAAGTTCTTCACACCCTGGTTCGTCCCCGCTGATGGAGTGGGAACCCCTGTTTTAAATAAACCTATACATATCATGTCATGATAATGATGAATCAGTTTGGTGTTCTGGTATACAGACATTAAAAGAATAACAAGTAGGTTATAAGTAGCTCCTCCCCGAGTCACCACCTTACTGTGATGGAGGAGTTTGCGTGTCCCAATGATCCTAGGAGCTAAGTTGTCGGGGGCTGTCATGCCCTTGTTAGGGTCACCCATGACAAACAGGTCCTAGGAGAGGGACCAGACAAAGAGTGGCTCAAAAGACCCTAATGATGAATAATACAATTGGACTTCGTTTTCCCTTGCCCGGACGCGGGTCACCGGGGCCCCCCTCTGGAGCCAGGTCCGGAGGCGGGGCATGATGGCGAGCGTCTGGTCGCCGGGCCTGCACCCATGGGGCCCGGTCGGGCACAGCCCGAAAAGGTAACGTGGGTACCCCCTCCCATGAGCTCACCACTCGTGGGAGGGGCCAAAGGGGTCGGGTGCAAAGAGAGCTGGGTGGCGGCCGGAGGCAGAGGCCTTGGCGGGCCGATCCTCGGCTATAGAAGCTAGTTGTCGGTACGTGGAATGTCACTTCTTTGGCGGGGAAGGAGCCTGAGCTGGTGCGTGAGGTGGAGAAATTCCAGCTAGATATAATGGGACTCACCTCAACGCACGGCAAGGGCTTTGGAACCAGTCCTCTCGAGAGGGGCTGGACTTCATTCCACTCTGGTGTTGCCGGCAATGAGAGCCGACGAGCAGGGGTGACAATTCTTGTTTCCTCCCGGCTCCAAGCCTGCACGTTAGAGTTTAACCCAGTAAACGAGAGGGTAGTTTCCCTACGTCTTCGGGTGGGGGGACGGGTTCTGACTGTTGTTTCTGCTTGTGAGCCAAACGGCAGTTCAGAATACCTGCCCTTTTTGGAGTCCTTAGAGTAAGAGAGTAAGTAAGTAGAGTAAGTAATAGAGAGTGCTCCCTCGGGGGATTCCCTTGTTCTGCTGGGTGACTTCAATGCTCATGTTGGCAACGACAGTGAGACCTGGAGAGGTGTGGTTAGGAGAAACGGCCCCCCTGATCTTAAGCCGAGCGGTGTCTCTTCTGTGCTCTGTGCTCGACTTCTGTGCTCGTCACGGATTGTCTATAACAAACACCATGTTCAAGCATAAGGGTGTCTACATGTGCACCTGGCACCTACACCCAGCGGACATTGAATCAGAGTGGGCGATGTTTCGTGCCTTTATTGTTGATGCGGCCAATCGGAGCTGTGGCCGTAAGGTGGTCGGTGCCTGTCGTAGCGGTAATCCCAGAACCCGTTGGTGGACACCAGTGGTGAGGGATGCCGTCAAGCTGAAGAAAGAGTCCTAACAGGCCGTCTTGGCCCATGGAACTCTGGAGGCTGCTGACAGGTACCGGAAGGCCAAGCGGTCTGCAGTTCTGGCGGTCGCTGAGGCCAAAACCCTGACATGGGAGGAGTTTGGAGAGGCCATGGATAACGACTTCAGAATGGGTTCAAAGAGATTCTGGACCACCGTCCGCCGTCTTCGGCGAGGGAAGCAGTGCACAGTCAACACCGTGTATGGTGGGGACGGTGTGCTGCTGAACTCGACTCTAAATGTTGTGGACCGGTGGATGGGAATACTTTGAGGACCTCCCATCCAATCCCACCGACACGCCTTCCAACATGGAAGCAGTGCCTGGGGACTCTGAGTCGGGTTTGCCTATCACTGGGGCTGAGGTCACCGAGGTGGTCAAAAAGCTCCTTGGTGGCAAGGCCCCGGGGGTGGATGAGATCTGCCCGGAGTTCCTTAAGGCCCTGGATGCTGTGGGCGTGTCTTGGTTGACACGACTCTGCAGCATTGCGTGGAGGTCGAGGTCGGTGCCCCTGGACTGGCAGACCGGGCAGACTCCTCAGCCTTCCCGGTAAGGTCTATTCAGGGGTTCTGGAGAGGAGGATTCGCCGTATAGTCGAATCTTGGATTCAGGAGGAGCAGTGTGGTTTTCGTCCTGGTCGGGAAACTGTGGACCAAGTCTATACTCTCGGCAGCGTCCTTGAGGGTGCATGGGAGTTTGTCCAACCAGTCTACATGAGTTTTGTGGACTTGGAGAAGGCATTCGAGCGTGTTCCTCGGGGAATACTGTGGGAAGTGCTCCAAGAATATGGGGTATCGGGCCACCTAATCCAGGCGGTTTGTTCCCTGTATGACCGGTGTCAGAGTTTGGTTCGCATTGCCGGCAATAAGTCGGACCCGTTTCCAGTGAGGGTTGGACTCCGCCAGGGCTGCCCTTTGTCACCGATTCTGTTCATTACTTTCATGGACAGAATTTCTAGGCGCAGCCAGGGCGTTGAGGGGTTTCAGTTTGGTGGCCGCAGGATTCGATCTTTGCTTTTTGCAGATGATGTGGTCCTGTTGGCTTCATCAAGCCGTGACCTTCAACTCGGTTCGCAGCGGCTGGAATGAGAATCAGCACCTCCAAGTCCGAGTCCGAGTCCAAGGTTCTCGCCCGGGAAAGGTTGGAGTGCCATCTCTGGGTCGGGGATGAGGTCCTGCCTCAAGTGGAGGAGTTTATGTACCTCGGGGTCTTATTCACGAGTGATGGAAGGATGGAACGCGAGATGTTGATGCTGATTGGTGCAGCGTCTGCAGTTATGCGGACTCTGCACCGATCTGTCGTGGTGAAAAGAGAGCTGAGCCAAAAGGCAAAGCTCTCGATTTACCGGTCAATCTACGTTCCTACCCTTACCTATGGTCATGAGCTTTGGGTAGTGACCGAAAGGACAAGATTGCGGGTACAAGCGGCCGAAATGAGTTTTCTCCACAGCGTGGCTGGGCTCTCCCTTAGAGATAGGGTGAGAATCACTGTCTTCCGGGAGAGACTTGGAGTAGAACCGCTGCTCCTCCGCATTGAGAGGAGTCAGATGAGATGGCTCTGGTTAGGATGCCTCCCGAACGCCTTCCTGGGGAGGTGTTCAGGACACGTCCAACCAGTAGGAGGCCTCGGGGAAGACCCAAGACACGTTGGAGAGACTTTGTCTCTCAGCTGGCCTGGGAACGCCTCGGCATCCGCTGGGAAGAGCTAGACAAAGTGGCCGGGGAGAGGGACCTCTGGGTTTCCCTCTTAGGTTGCTGCCCCCGCGACCCGACCACAGATAAGCGGAAGAAAATGGATGGACAAGTAGGTGTATATGGTGTGTATATGATGCTACTAAAAGGGTCTTCCAAAAGTTAAGGACATAAACAGGGTGGTTATAGAAGACACTTCATATTTATTGTTCTAGTATTCCAGTTCTAAAACTTGAAGTTAGGAACCACTGGCTCAGAATAAAAAAAGAATCTGGAGCCCTGGTTTGCAGTAGTATACAATTGCTGTAAGGTTTTACAATGTATGGCCCCTATGTGTCTAAAGAAGGGAAACAAAAATAAAAATAAAAACACATACTGTATCAGTATGATGTAATTTAAACAAATTTTTTTTGCATTTATTTCTCACTTGAAGTTAAGCCCAACATGAGCCATATCCTGCAGTCATTTTGACTTGAAGTGAAAAAAGAAATGAGGAAATTATTTGTACAGTGAGTACAATCTAATCTATAACGAAAAGTTTGACAATAGTCAAAGAAGGAACCTCTTTCACTGTTTTGCCACTTTCTAGTCGTAATAATAATGGGGTTTAGGTTCAGGATTGTTGCAGACCTTTTGGTTAAATGGCAACAACCCAGTGAATTACTATTTTAAGGTCACACCCTGCTGGAAGATAGTGACAGGGGCATGGATGTAGCAGATTATGAAGATATTACTGCAATAATCTTGAATAAAAACTGCTGTTTGGGTAAGAACAAAAGGACGCCCCCCTGCACAAATTGTACCCATATGAGCTAACAGATGAAAAGAGGAGAGGGTTCTCGTTAGCTAAGGAAGAATTGAATGGAGGTTGGTGAAGAAGTGACAGGGCAAAGCGCTAACCTGTTTCTGAACATGCATGTTTGTGTAGGTGTATAGGTAACCAGGCAGAGCTGGACTTTGATACAGGACAGAAGGATCTCCAAAAAAGGAAGGGGGATGGGAAGTTAATGGAAGATGAATGGCCTCTAAGATAAATGCATGCAGGCCAGAGCAGGCCGACCCCCACTCTACACTGGCCCAGTACCATGACATCAGAACAGAAGGGGAAAACATCTCCTCTTTGTGGAAGAACCTAATTTAATTTGTACCTTCCAAAGAGGGCTAAATATGTTTGAACTGTCTCACTGAGCACACGGTGACCCGATCGGGTTCTCACGGGAAACTGCTGGGAGCAGGATATCAAGCCTGCTGCATCACAACTTCACTTTCCAAACTAATCTAATTTCTGGGCTCTGCTTTTCTTTCACTGCCCTCCCTCGCTCCATCTGTTCCTGCGCTGCTCTCGTCTCGCGAGGCCGTCACTCCCTGCTGTCCGTGCTGCGTGTCATTTCGGCTCCCGGTGTTCCCCGGGGATGATCCCTATGACCTTCTCCCTGTCTTACTGGAATTTGACGTCAAAGGTCTTGTAGCTAAGAATGGAGTTTTGTTTAGTAACAAGAATGACCCTTTGACTTTCCCGCTAGTCAGTGCCCCACTCACGCACCCTCTCCCTCTCACACTCCTCATTTTCTTTCCTTCCTTCCCTCCATCAGTCCTTTTCTATCTCCCCTCAGCCTTGCATCACCGGATCTTCCTTTCTCTGCTCCTCGGTCTCGCTCTTGTCTTCCTCCCTGGCTATCTCATGTATTATTTCAGTCTACAGGGGCTCAGGGTGGAAATGAAATATGGCGGCGAAGCCTCAATGGGCATGCTCATATTCTGTGTAATTACCTCAGGCCGAGGACCGGGGCTTGGCTCAGTATCTATAAATCTGTACCTCTCGCTGGCCCCAGCCGCCTTTTGAAACTCTACCCTGCCGACACATCGCGGTGAGACTCTGACCCATGACCTTTCACACCGCCAGGGCTGCTGGGAGTGACCTGTGACCCTGTCTTGGGCTCTCTCAGAGTCTGCTCAGTCTGACCCTTCTGAGCCTCGTGACCCCCTAAGTCACAGCTGTGCCTGATCTGTCCTTAGGGGGAACATGTCAGATGGGCAGTGGGGGTCAGTGTATGTTACTTGATTTGTACAACTAAGAGTGCAACGACGGAATTTGCGTAAGTCTTTACCTTGTTCCTTTCTAAAGAACGTACACACAGAGATTGGAGGTTGGTTACCAAAACAACGCATGTTTAAGTGCCAGAGCTGCAACATGTAGACAAGCTAAGACAAGCTATCAATCATGCACACAAAGGTCACGGACCCTCTAATGGTTGTGTGTCTGTATGCAATGCTAATGTCATCTGTTAAATAAAACTATGTAGAGAAGATTTATCACACCATATCGATCCTTAAGACACAACCGATCACAATGAAGTCAAAAGCCTGAAATGTCTGACGGTATGGAGATTTAATGAGCCACATGAGCGCTCAAATCACTTTGTGTCTGATGTTATTATTAATGTCTGTGTCGTGATCCTGACGCACAGATGTGCCCGTTTCTTCCTTGTTACTGTTCTTTGTTCAAATGATCTGATCCTCTTCAACTCATCTCATCTTTTACACAGAGATTGCACAAAAATGCTCACATCTGAACAGTGGATGCAGATTTTTTTAGCTAATGTATGATGTGGCAGACCAGGCGGCAACAATTGCTTCCTAACAGGGTGGGAGAAGTGTGTCTCATGTGCTAAACACCCTTACACACTATCACAGTGCCACCTCTGATACAATTGTAGCATGTCCTACAAAGGTGGAAAAGTGCCGAGTGAGTGTCTTATACAGAATTCAAAATAGTTATCTGTAAATTGGTCGTATTTTAACTCATTCATTCATTTTCTGTGCCGCTTATCCTCATTAGGGTCACGGGGATGCTGGAGCCTATCCCATCTGACTTTGGGCAAGAGGCGGGGTACACCCTGGACTGGTCGCCAGTCAATCGCAGGGCACATATAGACAAACAAACATTCACACTCACATTCATACCAATGGACAGTTTAGAGTCACCAATTAACCTAACATGCATGTTTTTGGAATGTGGGAGGAAACCGGAGTACCCACACACGCACGGGGAGAACATGCAAACTCCACACAGAGATGCCCAACGGAGATTTGAACCCAGGTCTTCCAGATCCCCTGACTGTGTGGCCAATGTGCTAACCACTAAGCCACCGTGCGGTCGTATTTTAACTTTCATCCAAAAACAAACAAACAAAAAAAAACCTTCTCTGATGCTGCAGGTGACAATTGTGATGGTATCTATGCCTGAGCCATACCTATATGCAAAAAGAATGGTGCAGCACATCAACAGCGAATAGTTGGGTCTTTCCGTCCTCCCCAAGACCTACTCATAGGAGCATGAGACTCATTTCTTTATAGGTTTTTTGGCTTAACAAGCCAAAACAGCACATTTGGAATGTCTTAGTTAAACTGCGTTAAGGAAAATATATTTGTAATAATTCTTAGCATGAACATCCGCAACTGTGCTAACTTTTATTTTTGCTCCTCTGTCAACCTTAACAAGAGCCGAGGGGGCACGTGCTGAAACAAAAGTGGAATATCCTCTTTTAACTTTTCCACTTTAGTCCTCTGGTCTCTGAGCAAAGAGTCTTGACCTTTCGTCCAACCATCCCTTTCCAGCATTCATTCCCCCTCTGTGTGTATGTGCATTGGGTCCGCTCCCCCCTCCGGCCTTCGGATCCCCATGTCGGACAAGAGCGAGGCCCCTGTGACCTGCAGCTGTGTTTACTGTCAACACAGACTAGTGTTAGGACAGCTGGGAGAACAAGAGAAGGCCAGACAGTAGAGCGTATGAACGCTCATAGCCGGTGCAGCATATGCTAAATATGCCGATACATGGTTGAAAAACACACACATACATCAACTGGCAAAATTAATCCATAAACACAATCGTGCAATAAGCAATCACAGTATTGTGGATATTCAGTGTCACTCAAAAGCAATTGGTCATCCATTTATAAGGAGCAGCAATGGTGTCAAGTCACTACCACCTTTTTCGTGTTTAGGACGGGTGTTGAAGGCATCAAAGCTGTGGTGACACACCTCAGCAAGGTTATGCCCTGCTCCATTACGCTCCACTCAGCACAATCAAGCCAGGCTAATGTTTGTATTTATTTGCACAAGTACCAGTACGAATGTGAGGAAATGTCACATGTTCTTTTATAGCATCTTACACTTCCTGAAATATTCCCTCTGACTCTGTGTGGGACATACCCTGATTCACATACTCTGCATACTGCCTGCACGGCTGGCCACTTGCACTACAACTTTAATGTGCTTCATGGGAGCCTGCAAACCTTGACCAGGGATGTGGTATGACTCTCCACATGTGTCGTGTCAAGCCTGTGAGAACGCTCCACTGGGGAAGGGGGGAATTCCCATCTCAAGAATCTAGGGCCTTATCATTAGACCATAAACAATGTCGTCCTGTGGTTGTTAAACATTAATGAGCTTATTGATGCTGGGAATATAACACGCAAGGACTGCTGACTTTTAATATGCAATTAGTGAATTCGTATCCATAACACTCATCACACCATCTATGCATAGTACACGTTCAGTACACACGTACAGTATCCAGTATACTGTGGATCCTCTGTTTTTGTACACCCCAGTTTTTTAAAGATCTGTTTAACCACAAAATTTTCCGCAAAATGTCTTTCTAAAATATTGGGCTAAAACAAGAAAATGGGACCAGTCATGGCAAACAGGACATGTACTGGAGATAAGACGAAATCCAATCACAAGCAGAGAGTGTGTGATTTGTAGATCCCAGTGATCTAGAAGAGAGAAATAGAACTTTTAAATACAAGTTGCGACATCTCTCTACTGTTCTGGCTGCACTGTACACTATGACTGAATTCCTTATCATCAGGAAGTGAGTAGTTTATTTTAAATGTACTTTGTCTTTTTAAAGCTTGTAGCAAACACTTTTATGACAGTCAAAAACATAAAAATGTTGCTTAAGTTTCATAGTTTTGTATGGTTTTGTGATAAGATGGCAACACTTTGATTCAGGAATTGTTTGAAATATTATTGTTTGTGGAAAATTGTGAAATATAAAACATCAACAGTTGATTAGCATCACAGAATGGTCTTCAAGCTTAAAAGATCCACTATAACCTTTCAGCAATATTAGCCAACCAGGATGAAAAAAGAAAAGAAATGACATCCTAAGACCAATGGCGTGTGGACAAACTGGCATACATAAAAAAAACATACCTCACAAGATCTTGAAAGAACTTCTACAAGAGCAAGATTCTCCACCCGTAAAAAGGTATTGACACTTCCTCATTACTATTGACACTAGTTATCAGGCGCCAGGGAGACCCATCCTGAGAGGATATTGACATCCTGTTTTTCTTGCCATTGATGCACACACTCGGTTGTCCACAGTGCCTCTTTGTTCACTGTATTTACAAAGAAACGGGCAACAGACACACATAGATAACTGCACCTACATACCTCCCGTCACCTGTGATATGTGTTTTCCTGCAGTTATTTTCTATGCATTTGCTACGGTATGGTTTCCATGGAAACAGAGCTTGTATGAATGCGTGTGTGCGTATGCGTCGTGGGAATAATATAACGAGTGTGAGTTATTATAGTTTTTTCTTACAATTTATCTCACATTTGTGCTCTTGCTTCTGTCTCTTGCTTTCTGGCCCTCCGTCACAGAAAGTCAACCAGTGTGTAAAACAATCAATATCATTAATCAACACAACTCAGCAGCACTCAGCTCTGCAGGGAGAGATGAAGAGGCACGGGGGGATGTCAACATGCTGGCCAGGAGTCGTCTTAAGCAATGATACATATCACACATCACAAGAATGAGGGCAGAGACAAAGAATGGGAGACAGAGCGGGACAGGAGAGAGACAGATCACGGTGGGGTAGAAGGATGCATTGTGGGTGGAAGTAGAAGGGAGCAAACAAGCGAGCACCAGAGATAGAAAAAAATAACTTGAGCGGGAGAGATAGAGGAGTTATTACTCTGTTGTCAGCTGCAGTATAGAATCCCATATGACATCAGAAGTGAAGTAGTGATGCTCATTTATCTGACTCACTGCGAGGTGGTAGTATAGTCAATATGCACAGTACAGTCACTATTACACCATCTACTGGAGATGCAACCACATATGACTTTTCATTAATGCTCACCCAACGGTCAAATTGGTGACTTAATACAGATAATAAAATCTTCATGTTGCCAACTCATTGGCAAGGTGAATCAAAATTACTTAATAATAACAATGATCTTCTGTATGGTTCTGAATTATTGTTTTGCACCCCACTGAAATACTACTACTACTACAATTACTACTATCATTAGTTGTTATTAGTAGGTCTTAGCAAGTACTACTTTACAACAAAATATATAATAACTTGGGCTGAAATTTGTTTTAAAAGTCAACAGAGTATTAATTTACATTTTTGATCATCAAAACGTCCAGGGAAGAAAATCAAGTGTCAAAATTTTCATGTAGGCCTCGCACTAGCAGTGCAGCAGCACACTGGATTCGTTTCCACGCCACACTACAAATTGCATGTACACAGTAATTCCGGGGCAAAATTACCATATTTTGCACACTTAGATATTAATGAGATTTCATCTTAGTAATAAGGTATCTATTTGTTTAAATGCAATTTAAACAATGCAAAACAACGTTGAAAATCACACATATAAATATACAGTATATACTGTACTAACATTTCCCAAGATTTACACTACAAAATATACAGAAACAATGTATTTTTTTGCAAATGATCAATAAAGTATCTATCTTCTAGCTGTGCATTTGGAACCTGGGCCTTGAGTTGGCCTGACAGACTTTTTTTCACCAGGCACTGTGAGAGTTACTATCAATAAAAAAAACAAAAAATGATAGCAAATATGTGCCTAAGTGGGGTTTTGCATCAGGGTTGCATAGCTAAGTAAGATAGCTATGACTGCTGTGAGATTGGTACTATACCAACACTATAGATAATAATAAAAGTACTGTTATTCGGATACATAGTCACCAAGACGCCTGACTTATACTACTACTACTGACTACAAGTCAGTGACTAATGTGCACCAGTAATCAGTGGTAGACTGGTTCTTGTGAAGTTGGCACACACAAATGTGACGAGCATAAATACAAAGGTGCTGTGAGGTTAAAGGTTCAGACAATTCCTAACATCCACACTACAACATCATCTGAAGAAACTCACAGTTAATATTTTTCTAATAACTTGACAAAAATATAAAACCTTTTAAGTAAAATATATCTACTCACCCGCTATGTCATTTTCCTCCTGCTCAGTCAACCATTGTGGGCGTAGCTTATCCTGCTGAGCAGTTTTGCTCTGATCAACCAATACAAGTAAGATGGCTAAATGGCTAAAAAAACTGCCACATTTCTAACAGTGTGTATGTGACAGGTGCCAAAATTCCTGATTCTGAAGGCCGTGAGCATTACATTGATATGGCAACATATAGAACCTGAAATTTGACTAAACAAAAAACATCTAACATACACATAGACTATTGGAAGCACTGCAGCCAAGAAACACACTACAAAATGAAGATAATGGACTTCTGGGAATCTTTGAGCCAGCAGAGCAGGCCTTGCTGGCCCTGACTTCACACCACTGCTATCTACATGCAGTATCTTCATAACTACCCATCTATCTAAGCCAGGGATGTCAAACTCGTATTTGTTGAGGACCACATTGAAGTTATGACTGACCTCAAAGGACTACTGTCAATATGAATGTATATGAACATCCAGTCCACCTCTCGCCCGAAGACAGCTGGGATAGGCTCCAGCATACCAGTGGCCCTAGTGTGGTGGAAAATGGATGGATGGCTAAATATGAATATAACCTCATGGTATTATTACACACCTGCCTGTGCATTAGATTGTAAGAATTGAGTAGAATAGTTTGCCTAGAAATGAAGAGTGAAGTGAATATTAAGGTGACAAGCATACATTCAAGTATTACATACAAGTATGCATACATTCAAGTATTTATTTTTGATAACAAACAAGTGCTCTCAATATATTGTTTATGTTCAAAGATTTTTTCTGTCAAACTGAAATAAAAAAAAAACATTGAGAAAGAAAAAGATGAATTACATTATTGACACATTATATGGTGTGGAGGGCCACATCTGGCCCCCGGGCCTTGTGTTTAACACCTGTGATCTAAGCCAAGTGTTTTTTTTTATTGCCCAGTGCTTTTAAATTGCTTGTTTTGTCAGGGAAATGTTGTAAACATTCATCTAAATGTCATTAAATGCTACTATATTCACAATTCCAACAACACCATTTCTTGGCTTTATGCCTGGTTTTGCTAAAACACACCAAAAGGATTAACGGATTATCAAATGTTTTGCAGTAGTAGTACACCACTGAAGCACACTCCTTTGACACATCTCACTCCCACTTTTTGACATAACAGTATTTGCCAAAGCAGGTAACATAATACCACAAATTAAAGAGAAGGGCGGTTTGAAAGAAAACAGGGAGCAAGCCTTGTAAATCCTTAAGGCTGGTTTATGGAAGGAATGCTACAATGATAATGAAATAGGGGTGATGAAACTAAGGAAAACAGGTAAACAGGTGTGCCCTAAGCTTGCCTATTAAAGGCTACTCCAAAATGTGCAATTTTGTTGTACCGCACAACGCCACAGATGTTGAAAGTGTTGACAAAGCGTGTTTTAGGCATTCCGTCTGCAGGAAAATCCACCAGAGCTGTTGCTTGTGAATTAACTGATCATTTCTATACCATAAGCCGGCTGCAAAGGTGTTTCAGATAATTTTTCAGTACTTTGTCAGAAATACTGCACACACAGGCCACACATGCACTTCCGAGTCCAGAAGTGTTTAAACTAACCTTTTGTAGGTGTACATTACCTTATGTAAGCAAGGTTTGGATAGTTGCATTAGCTAGTCAATTTTGACTGCAGATTTCACATTTTCAACTTTCCCCATCTCATTACTGGTCCAAGGTGAATTTATAGCTTAGTTGCACCTCCATTTCACCTGCCTCAGTCTATCCCCAAAGAAATGTGGCGTGGTGATGATAGCGCTAGTGGTTCTGGGCCATAGTTTTAAAGCCAGGAGGTGAGTGGAAGGCTGAGTGTAGCATGTCAGACATGCTTTGGAAGTGGGACTTTAATATCCATCCATCTATTTTTTCCATACTGTAGGGTCACGGGTATGCTGGAGACAAAGACAAAGAGCTTTAATTTCGTAGACTTCGCTTGCGCCTCACCAATGGGCGTGTTTTAGGCGCATTTTGCTATTTCGTGCCACCTGCAACCTGACGTAAGTACGCCTCCGTCCCTCCCACTGGCGCAAGTGGCAAAGAGGGAGGAGAGAAAGCGTGACTGGGTTTAACACAGCCGGGTCAAATCTTCACCAATCAAATGAGCTCCTCTCCTCACCTTTAAGCGCATTGCGAGTTTTGTTGAACATGGAAGAAGACAGCGGAAGATGGAAAGTGATGTTTTGGTCCAGGAGGTCCGAGCTCGCCGTGGCCAACCCTATGGATGGATTTAATCTTGCAAAATGACAAAGCATCGCATGCAGACACACAACATGCAGGTTAGAAGGTTTCTCGGTACTGACATTTATACATTGAAATCAGCAGCTTCTTACTGATGACTTATGGTTATATTAATAAATACAAATAATAATAATTACTTAAGGTGATGACAAGCGGCATAACAATAAAACTATTAAAATGTGTTTATTCAATAAATGATATAATTTGATGCATATCCAAATAAGGTTTATTTGTCCTTGGCAGAGGTCTGGTTCTGCTTTTGTTCTGTACTGTCATGCTCTAGGCATACACTATGTGGGATCTGATGACTTTTTATCCTGCAGGAGCCAAAAGTTCAGATCTGCAAGATTGGACTACACCAGGTGCATTCTCAGGAAGAGAGAACAACACACCTCGGCAGATTTTGAGACTTGTTTGTTTATTTCCTATAACGTGTGCGGGACCAAACGCTTTGCCGCATTAAATATGCAGAATCAAGTCGGGAAGGGAGAGGCGGGGAGCAGGAGCGGGAGAAATGGGAGCGATGCAAGTATAGAGACAGACCTTGCACTGCTGCTCCACGAGGAGGCAGATTATTTTAAGACTGATTGAGATGCCAACGTCAGACGGATTGGGAGCGTGAAGGCAATCAGCAAAAAAGATAAGGAGCTGTTACCTGAAGACGCAGCACTGTGCTGCCTGTTTGGGTAGTCCTCCCTGCGCTGTCTGATAACAGCTTACTTTTAATGACCAGTGAAAGCTGGCAGGAGATGGACACTAAACAGATCAACCTCTCCTCCCCTCCGGCTGTGCCTGGCTCTGCTCACTAGATATACTAACCCCCCCCCACACCCTTTTCTCATTCTATCCATCCATTTCTCTTATGGTATATCTCTGGATGCTACCATCCACCTCTCCCTTAAGGGATGCTAAAAGCACAGTTGCCAACATACACTCTCGCCAAGTTCCACAACACATGTAAATACATTCAACACACTATACCACTAGCAGAATCACTCCATTCACATAAAAACATTCATTCATTTATTTATCTTCCATGCCACTTATGCTCACACTTGTATGTTTTCCTCATTGATGCTTCTTTTTTGTATTTGTGCAATGATTAAATACATAGTCAAAGTCATAAAACAACTCAAGCACAAATGTTTAACGCACACACAAACGCATTCTCTTAAACCTCTTCACTTTAAAAAGGTAGGCACTTATTGCACTTGCCTCATCTTGCTGGATTACAATTACACTGGGATTCTCCTGCAGGGCAGACATGTGTTGCTTTAAGATACAGGGATCCATTTGACTCTTAATGTAATTATTGTACAGAGAGCTCCTGGTTGGTGCCCTCATCAGCAACAGATTAAGGTTGCTCTCGTCCACCACTTGCTTTCACCTTTGGCTTCTAAAGCCACATGAAGCATTCCTACTGATTTTCTTCCAATCACTTACTCATCTCTTACCAAGCAGTCTTACAGTAATGTACTAGAAATGCACTCTTTGATATTTTGTAAAACTTGCCCTGTATTTTTTTCCAAGTGCTCTGACCATTTTTTGTGGAGTTATATGCACAAATGCCAAAAATGGCCCTCTCTCGCAATGTTAAAAGATTCTTTTAAAAAAATAACTGGATCCAGATGGTGATTCGGATCACCCCCAAAATGTAATCAGTTTCTTCATATCCTGTTTTCGGTAATTACTGAAAATTTCATCCAAATCCATTCAGAAGTTGTCAAATTATTTTGAACCCAAACAGGCAAAAATATTACCTCTGTGTTGCGCTTGGCGGAGTTAATAACTCTCACCAATACATCTGTCTGTGTCGACAAGCCTGCAGACAATGTAAGGTGATAGGCTGTTTAAGGGTCAGCTGCCTGTAAGTGCTGGTCTTAATGGTTGAGGCCTGGGCCTCAGTCTGGGAGTCAATGAGGAATAGAAGCCTGGTCTGTACCCCCTCGTTAACCCCCGCTAGTTCACAGCAATGACTACAGACTTCTGTAAATACACGCCAAATCAATGACTGAACAGCTTTGTGCTTTTGTCATATGCTTTTAATACACAATGAAAGATCTAAGGTCAAACACAATATTTTTAATTGGTCTGCCATTCAAAACATTGTTTCTAATACTAAATAAGGGAAATATACTGTAATAGTTAAACTATATTCTATTTTTAGCACATAAAAACAATCTGCAGTTACCTACCGGCAAAATGTTAAAAAAAACAAATACAAAACAACAACAACAAAAAAATTTTCTCAAAAAATAATGACAGACATAGTTATGCTGAACAAAAGTATTGTGTCATCGCCCACTTTCTGCTTTTCAGTACATTTTTTAAATAACCTCAAACAATATGTATTCACAATATCAAATTGGAACCCTGACAAATACATAATCCGTTGATCTGGTAAATACTTGGCCTAACTGGGTAAGATTTGACACAGATCAAATCAGATACATTTTTGACACAAAAATTGGAAGGTAAAGTAATCATTGTGTGTCACTTTTATATTTCATGGACATCCTGGAAATTAAATCTACTACTAAATGAGCTCTCTTTAAAAAATCCAATAAAACATATCAAAATCTAAACAGTAAGTTCTACAAAAATGACTGACACCTGACATTATACATCTGGCTGCCAAGAGAGGGTTCTTTACATCTATCCCATTGTTCTTTTCCCACTGTCTTTATCCTTGCCTTTTCCTTTCTTCCTTCCGTCTTATTCTTTCTCTGCCTATCGCCCCCTCTCCTTAACTCTGTCATTGTAAAACACAGTTCTAACATCAAAGTGGCAGAATTATTAATCCTATCAGACGTATCTGCTCCCAGTTTAGAGATCAAGAACCAGGTCGCTATAGATGGAGGTGGGGGCAAAGCCATGGGTGAGTATGAGGTGGAATGGCAGGAAAAAATAGATGGGGGTTGCAAATTTTAACATTAAGTAGTTCATGCGGGAAGACCTAATAATTGAGTAATCGCAAAGAATAACGCAGGTTTTGCATATAATGGCCTGAAATTTGGAATTATTGCACTTATTGTCACCAAGCAAATGTGTTTTAACACCAGATTTTTTACATACTGTAATGGTCCAAGAAGTACATTACTACACTGTATAGAAAAAAACAGTTGTATGGAATGAGACACAAAAACAGATGGTTAGTGGTGACACCTGCGCTGCTATGCAATCACACAAAGCGTTTAGCCAATGCATAATCCCCTCCATTCAATGATTCTACCAGACATTGCCAGGGATTCCATATGTGGAATCAAGGTGTAGGTGTTAATGAGCTGGGAAATACAAGGAATATTGTGGATCTGTAAGATGCCTTATGACTTTGTCTACAAAAAATACAATAATGTTGCAGGTTGTGTGTTCCCCCAGAAAGACATAACTGATTTGTAGTGAGAATGTTGCACTTATTGACGATCGACCCCAGGCACCTCAGGCACCTTTGACTGATTATTGTTCAACATAAAAGTTTCCGGCTATGCCTACCTTTTTAACAGAACAAAAGATAAAAATGATAATGCTATGGTTTCACTTGATTTGGTACATGTTGTCCCCAAAAACTGTTACCAAAAATCTTTAAAAAATGACAAAAAACAGCATTTTTATTCAGACAACCATAATTAGTAAAACAAACAAATCTCCTTCTGTCTAAATGCAATTCACTGTTTTGACTGTAATTTCTGCAAGATTAGTTAAATGTTTATGAAGCTTGAGTGTAATAAAATCTAAGCAAAAAATGTAGGTGAAATAAGCTGGAAGGTAGATTACGTCTGATGTACTGAAGTGTTCCATCATAAATCAGATGTGTTATCATGAAATGTTTCTATTATTGACTTTTATGAAAATAAATGAACAAACCTAATACCATGGCCTTAATTACATTTATTGGCATTTGTTGCAGTGGGACTTTCCGTTTGACCATGAACCATGTGCATAGGTGATAGTGTTATTCCAAAACATAGTCCAATTTGAATGTCATTTAGATCGTGGCTTTTTGTTCTTTCCTACAAAAGTTCAGTAAGATAAGAATAACAGCTCAATGAGGCATCACTTTCAGATAAAATGTCCAAACGTGAACAGACAACAGAAATACTCTAAGCAAATATGGTGGTGCATCATCTGGTTTCTGCCACCCAAGCAAAAGTTTGCTCACTCTCCTTTTGCATATATGCACGTCAGGTTTATTTGAGACTATAAATTTTGCAGATGTCCTAATTTAAACGCCTCTTAAGGTCTGCCCACACAGAAACAATGAAAAAATATTCCGCCCACACTGTACCGGATTAGTAAATAGTAGGGGCACAGCGATTCATTTTAACAATTTCAGAATCAGAATCAGAATCAGAAAAACTTTATTGCCATTGTGAGTGAACAATTCACAAACTAGGAACTTTCTTTGTTTTGATTCTATCACGATTTTTCGTAGTTGCCGATTCTTTTCAAGGACGATATTGTTTCATTTTGAACGATACGATACAAACAGATTCAGTAATCTTAAATCGATTCAGTAACTTTTTAACCAAAAATTCCAGCAGTCTGACTATGAAATAAATAGCTGGATACTGGACAGTGCAGGTGAAGTTTCCTAAATTCCCTTTGCTTTTCATGAGAGAATCAGGCATACATTAATTATGGACATAAACAAACAAGTAAACAACAATTCATGGCAAATACATTCACATTTTATTTGAATAAAGAGCAACCAACTTCTGGTTGAATTAACAAAGAATAAATTAACAGGTTGAATGATTCATTCTATCTGATAAAACATGACTACCTTTAATTTGATACCTCTTTTACTTCTCTAACCAAAGTTTTAAATAAGTTATTTTGCAATAACAGATTAGAATGAAATGTCATGTGCAGATAGCGATGAAAGTGAATGAATATCCTGCATACTGTAACGTTTGCACAGACGCTATTGAAGCTACGAGAAGGTGTCTGATCATCATGCTTATCATTGCAAGAAAAAAATGGAACATGCACCAGAACAACAGTGGCTGCCAAACGACAAGCCCCCCATTCAACCAGAACACAAACATGCACAAACTTAACACTTGCCACGTACTTTTTTATCTTTTCTTGACTCTCCCATCCATGAGTTTAAAAGGCTTCAAGTTGGGCTAAACTTTGGATGTGGTGCAACACTCAGTATAAATCCTATACCAAATTGAAGCGGAAGAAGTTATCTAGCTTGCAAACATGTATACCAATGAAAATACATCCCATATCTTGTGAAAAATTGCATATTTTAGGATGTCCACACAACTTTTGTAACAGAGCACGCACACTCAGTGTCACATGACGTCATCCGTGCGCCCGAGTCAACAGGCATGACTAATCGACTTAAGACAAATCCAACTGTTACAAGGGTAACGTTTAACGTCTTTATCATTAAATTAGCTAAAAAACAACCACATCCATATAAACCTGTTGTGCTTAAGACCAATGCTTTATTTCCCAGTATCGATTAAATCGATTGATTACCTTTCAAACAACGTTAGCTCGATATATGTGGTCTGGAATGGCAATTTGGTGCATCGATCTAGTGAATTAATCATTACACCCCTAGTAAAAAGTATCCAAACGGGCAAGAATCACTGCGTGAAAAAGATGTAAGACAGGAGGCACACCTACATGTGTTGCTTTAAACAGACACACACACACAGAACCATGTGACACATCAAATTATAGAAGAAGAAAGAACGTATGTCCACTAATCAATTGTCTTCATCATTTCAAGGTTCGTCTAGGCTTACAACATAGTAGAATTACTTTTGTGAGTATAGTGTATAAGACAAATAACAGGAGAATGCCGACTGAGGTGAGTCATGCCAGTCGAAATTCAGATATTGTGTTGGCTTGTCATTGAAAGTCACCTTTGGTCATGTGACGGCGACAGGGTGGTGACATCATTGTTTTCATAAAATAGCGGTTTTACTTGCCAAAACATAAATCACCACTCTGAAAGTTTTTAAAAACACAGTTTAAAGGCACCCAGAACTCTGTTTTCATGTGGATGAAAGGCTCAAACAATAGAACTGTTTTCTTTTTTGACCTGAAAACCTTTCCATATTGACAGCGCCATAGATTGTATAATTCAGAATTGGACTACAATATCTGGGAAAATATGTCTTAAGTAACCATCACCATGTATAACTTTACACAGTAGCTTTTTCGTTGGCTTTTTTAGGGACACTTATTCCATGACAACAATCAGCCTCAACAAGGGAATGCGAAAGAAGAAGACTATACTGTCCATACACCAGAAGATACATGAAGTAAGAATGCAGAAAAATTCCACTGGTCTGGACCAGTTACCCTCAAAGTTCCACTGTATCATGATTCTGATTTTCCACATATTGAAAGTGGAGCCCTGTAGCCGAAAGAGGAAATGTTGGATGTGCTAGAGAAGGCAGAGTGAGCTACAAAAAGGAACCAGATGAGGCCAAGGCCAATATGTGGGATCTCTGTCAAAAGACAGAGCAGGCATTGCAACCACTGAGTCTACAAAATGCAACCACTCCACTCTAATACAAATCTGTTGTTTGTACATTATGGGTTATTACTGAAGATGTGTGACTATACTAAACTCTGGCAATGTTCAAATCCAGACTCAAAATTCTTCTATTCAACTGTGCATATGACAGATGAAGGTATTTTATCTCCTATCTTTTTTAAAATTTCATTTAAATTGTTTTGGTTTTATGGAAAGATTTAGATAATTTTATGTAAAGATTATAAAGTGATTTTATGTTTTATGGAATGATTTTATGAAGTGATGTTGCCCTTCTTTTTTGTAAAGCACTTTGAATTAGCTTGTATAAGAATTGTGCTTTATAAACTTGCCTTGCCTGGGCTAATTGAAATTTTCCATCACAGCCATATTTATCATCCCTGGGTGGCCATGCCTTGCCCAGCCTAGTGTAGTTCACCATCCTCAGTGCATGAGGAACCGATGACCATATCGAGACAGCAAACAAGTTTGGTTAACCTTTGGACCATTAAGTGCGGACAAAGGTTGTGGAGTGACATCATGAGTGCATGCTTAGACAAGGCTGTAGTACATGGGAATACATCCCCAACCAAGAAATGTGACACAACAGGAAATAGCTTTACAGATTTCATCCTTCAGGGCTTGAGGGGCGAATAACTGTCACTTTAGTTTAGGCCCACAAGCTTTAAACCCCCAGCGCCTGGTCGACAATTTGTAGAACGGGACCTTTGTACTAAATATTGTTTTATAATATGAGACCAAGTGTGACGGAATGGAGAGAAGCATGCAAGGTTGGGAGTATAAGGTATCATACAAGTTGCTCTAGCTTAGGTTTGTGGGAGTCTCGCGTCCCTAAGCTCTTTCTAACCCTTTTTACTGGTTTTGGCATTTATTAGGTTTTATGCTCTGTACCTAATCTTTATTGGAATTTACACAATGAACTGAGCAAGAATATCAGCCCAGGGAAACTAAATATCGGTCGCTTGCTCTTTCACTATGACCAGCATTTGCTGTTTATTTTGTGAATGCAATGTATGCATGTGGACTTCATTGATACAGCTAAAAAAAGTATTGTGTAATTTATTATGCAAATGGATCTTGCCTAAATTTTAATTTTGTTAACAGTACACAGGACATTGTCAAGTGTGTATGCCCACATCCCAAATTGTCTAACCTGGGAGAAAAAATGGCAAGCATATTCAAAAACTATGAAAATAACATTAATTGTGACATAGAAATTGCACTTATGCAAGTGTACTATATATAACCAAGTTACCCAACGGCAATAGTTTGGCCAATACAGTTTCAGCCCATGCAAAGATCGACACAGTTTATAAATGGACACATGACATTCACAAATGCCACAGCCCATCTTATTCTCTGTTTGCGATTTGTCCTTCTTCTTGTGTGTAAATGCAAGCAATAATATGAGAGAGCAAAGTAAAGGAAAAACAAACAGGGAGGATGAGATGCAGACGGAAGCCTGTAAAGCCTGGTGACCGAGGTCAGCTTTCTCAGATACACATCACTAAGAGGAGCTATAAAAGTTCAAGAGGAGATGTCTTTGTCAGTCCAGAGAAAATAAACCCAAGCTTTACTATACAAGGACATCAGCATGGAACACACGGGGGCCCAGGCTATGTAGCAACAACAGCAACAAGGCAAAATCAACATCAATCATTCAAGGACAGATGCGGTGCATCCTACATGGAAGAACACAATTTGTTAATAAAGCTTTGCATCCAAACATATTTTCAAGCACATGCTCACAATGATTTCCACTCTCTCACACTATAATGCAGACCGGAGAAAGGATGTTTGCAGTGGGATTTCACGGCATGACGTATCCTGATCCAACAACATGTTCCAGAGATCTGAACTATAATGAGAAGTTAACCAGAAATTACTTCTCTTTGGTCTCGGGGGAATAGAGCAGTTCATTTCACACCACCCACACCTTTACACACAAGTCCAATTATTTTACATACACATTAGCACATGCAGTATATGGCCACATCCTTGGAAGAAACCTCAAAGACTGCTCACAGCCCACCCTCCTGCAGGCAGCATAAATAAGAGACAACACGGGCTGTTCATCATGGCTTATTGGTGTATGTACATGCCGAGGCTTTGCTGGAACATGATTGGTTAGTGCATTCATCAATCTGATAGTGATCAGTCCCATATAGGGGAGATAAATCATTAGCTCTGCTGGGGCAAATGCATGGCACACCAGATAGCGATTATTGATGGGTTAATCTCAACTGCATGGGTTTGCATTCAGGCAATGGCCTTTAGATCTATCATGCAAAATTTTCTTTGCATTAAGGTATTAGTGTTTGTTAGTAATATGCATACTAGTATTAATAGGGCCTGAAGATGTCTTAGATTCTCCAAAATTTCAAACTATAATGATATCCTCTCCCACATCATAGTTTGATAATATTGTTTGCAAAATCCTATTGCGGTCCCCTGAGTTTTTCATTGAATCGCTTCTGTACGTACCCATTCACCTCTCTCCCCCTCTTGTCGTGGAATTGATGTTTTGCAGAAGTGCTTTGAAAGCCCAGAGGGTAAATAGTGCTTGAAAAGTAAACAGAAATGAGCTGACCTTGCCAGAGTTTTTGGCTCTTGACAGCAGAACTGCTTTAAGACTTCAAGCAGCTAAGGGTCACATCTATAAACAGAGTCATTCCAATGCCAGCAATTCATAGACAAAGAGAGAAAGCAAACAAGTTCCTGCCAGGGGAAAATAATTAATGAAAACTCCAGAGAGAATGAAAAATAATCAAAACAAAACAGACAACAGGAAGAATACGTTTGATGGGGTGGTTTTGTCATGCTAAATAACGCTGAAACTGGTTTTATTTGATCTTAAAAGTTCAAGTGTCAAGCTTGATTGAGCTGTCCCTGACTAAGATTATGTCGGTGGTATCTTCTTTTGATACTAAACTTGCGATTTGCAGTGACTGCAAAGTGTTGGCGGAACCAAGACTTCGTCTTTCAATACTTCCAATTCCCAGAGCAAAATCCATCTGGTTTACCAGTCCTTTACTGTCATGTAAAATGCCGGATTCCTTGTGGAGTTGTGGAGGTCCTCCAGCCACACTTTGCTATGCCCAATCGCAAATATTTGTCAGACATTTCCCAATGTTGTACCGTGTTGTTTATTGTTGTTGTTGTTTAGATTGTAGTTTATAAGCTAATTGCTGATGATGTATCTATTGGCTTCACAACAGATATGTTTAAATTCCACAACAGGAGGTAAGTAATATTACACATATCGGAATCGGAAATTGAGAGTTGGACAATGTCGGCATACCAAAAATCGGCAAAAAGCCAATATTGCACATCCCCAATTATATACACCAACCATACATTGCACACATTGATTTACATTTATACGACACTAGAGGCAAGGTGTGTGAAGTGTTTTTCCCAGAAACACAACAGCAGTGAAGAGGGAATGACACATGCACCTTATTCACTCCCACATGCACAGCAAACTCGGCTGCTTCTCTACCATTTCCAGCCAACACGGCCTGATTTGGAGCCACACTGTGGTGTGTATATGTGTGCGTCAGTCTCCTAAGGGCAGTGTTTGTCATGTCACACAATCTTGTTATATACTCCATGTTCCTCATTTCTGTGATAAGTCATCATTACAGCTGGCCAACCTGGCAAGCCAGTGATAAGGGACCTGTTTTCAATCACCATATGAGCTAATATTTCACATTTCTGTATTGTTCTCCTACAATCAAAATTCCCTCACTGTCTTCTGATACTTTAGAGGTAAATAAGCCATGCTTCTTCCAACTCCTGTCCTTGTTGCAATTTTGTTAAACAATTTCAAAATAAACAAAACCATTACCATTCTCACAGAGTCGATTAGTATTTTGAATAAATAAATTAAATGACCTTAAATGGTTATATTAGGGTTAATGGCAGTCAATCACCTCCTTTAAAATAAATCAAGGAGACTATGTGAGAATTTTTACAGATAAATAAGCAAACACAAACTTCCTTTATGGTGGCCTTGAGGCACCTTTCCCAGCAGACTACCAAGAACAACATTTTAGTTTAGGGTCTGAACATGGCCGAATCGAGAGCAAGTGGAGCCTTGAGCGAGCCTCAGCCTGTCAAGATGTTGTCCTCCAAACTTCTTGTGAGCTCGTTCTCGCTGCCTTACTCATACAAAAAGCTGATGGGTTCAGCCGGGGATGGCAACAGCTCCTGCGGCTGTGTTTATTCAGCTTTAAGAGAAGGCAGTTTAGCAGGTGCATGGCGCTGTAAGTACAACCGCAATCCACCGCTAAGAGGATTAAAAGCTAGGATGATATCTTTCTAGTAAATAATGTTTCACTGGAAAGAAAATACAGCAATAATGGAGCTCTTCTCATTGCCTCAGCCTCATCCTCTTTGCATTGGAAGACAAAAAGTGAGTAAGAGGGAGGCAGAGAATGAGTTTATATGAACGGAGGGGAAAAAACACAGGTGTTAAGCCTCTTCAAACTAGCCTGAGTAATGGGGTTCTGTTTGGAGGGTGTGGAGCCGGCGGATAAACATGCTGGTCGATATATTTGCTTCCTCCTACTCTATAATCCCAGCAGCGTTACCAAAAGAGTATGCATTATAAGCATCAGGAGCTTCTCAAATGTATACTAACTTCTCACACAGAGCTCCATTCAGAGACAAGCTAAGCTCCTGTGCTCTATCGCTTTCCAAACTGGCAGGGATACTCATAGCTAAGTGGAGATGAATCATTGAGGGCTTCATTTCCATCATCTGAATGGGCTAGAGAATCACAGTATGGATATGCCAAGGCAAGAAAATGCCATATATTTAGTCCATATTCCCTCACTTTAAGTTGAGTTGTGCCCGTTGCTCAGGAAAAAGAAGAGGACATAGGACTCAATACAGATGTGGTCTGTATAAAACAACATAGCGTAGCAACGAGCAACTGTCTTTTCTTTATTCGTTTGTGGTCTTTAGTTGACAAACAAAATATTGATATTGTGATGTAACATAGTATCTCTCATGATACAGTATCAAGTACAAATATTTGATATATGCAGAAAGGCCATTTCTAAACATTTTCCATTCTTCAGTAACATGTGTTTTACTGCACAGTTGCTGATTTGGGATAGTGGATTGGGTACAATGTGCTTGCCACTCCTGGTCCTGCTCCTTAGCCCACTCATGAAGGGCTGGATGTTTACACCTGCTTGGCCTCACTCAAAGCCTAGGGGTGGAGTTAGTGACCTGCCTACACTCTCCTCCCCACTCCTCCCTCTCCTAAAGGAAACACTGGGCCTGTTAAGAAGGCATCAATGGCTTTCCCAGCTGGAGGTGTATGTGTGTATGCATGATGTTGTGATGAGCACTGCTCACAACACACTCCATGACCTAAGTGGGTGGGTGGGGCATTAGACGGTTTTCCACCTCATATTACACAATACAACCAATTCTGTTGCCCACTGAAGTGGAGTGAGGAGGAGGATAAAGTGTTGGCCTTCAGTGGGTCTAAACCTCTAGATCAGTGATCTGGCAGGACAATGGGGCCTCTCACAAGCACACCCCTTCACTAACCCTCAAACAGCACTAAGTTAATCCCCTGAGCTGCAAGTCTTACCCTTAAAAGTGAAGTACAGAGTAAGCCTAATTATGTACAAAGAAAAAGGCATTTTACACATCGCAGGCAACCAATAGAGGAACAAGACTTGGTCTGGTGTTCTGTGAACCCACAACTACAATTGTACTGATTGCAGAGAGTTACTGCTAGAACAATACACATACAATTAATATGTCATGTTTACATATGACACATGAAATTAAATAATTTAAAAAGCTGGCTTGCTGAATGAATATTACAGGATTGGTCAAAATATGATCTTTTTATGTTCACGTTACCAAAAATATGCAGGTCCCAAACTTTTTTTTTGCAGCGCACCCCTTTTGGAGATAAAATGATTTTCAGCCCCAAAACGCACCCTAAGTCAGTAAGGAATTTGAACACACCCAAAGTGGGAATGTTATCCTGGCATGCCGGGCTGCTTAGGAAAATGCGGCAAACATATTTATTTGTAACAAGAAAACATAAAGCTCGTTAGCCCAAAAAATCCATAAACAAGGCACTTCATTATTAAATGCAGGGTTCTAAGGGATAAAAAAAAGTAGCACCCTGTAGTCCAAAAAATATGGTAATAACGAAAAGTGTTTATGGTAGCATCCGCACCTCCCCTGTCATAATGGGGCGCGCCCCCCGGTTTGAATACAGCTGTATTAATCAATGTAAACATTTAGAAATTTCTGATCTGTACTGCCCGTTTGTGGCAATTTCAAAGATTTTGTGCAACCATAGTCAACATTTTCTGAAACTAATTATTTCACGTAGGAGATCGAGAAGGAAGAGAGCAAGATTTTTGGCTAACGCGGTTTGTGGGGAACTTGCTGAGATATCTGCTCATAGGAGCGTGTGGGTGGATGTGGCAGGAGGGTTGGGACAATGACTTGAGCAACTTCACGAAAACATATTTTAATAATAATTTTACGATGAGAAGATGAACATTTGCCTACACCTCTAGGAACATTTCCCCAACTCTCACGAGAAATAACCCGAAAGCATGACCCGAACGTGATATCTGATTTAACTTTACATAGAGAGGCCTGAGTTATTCTCACCATCAATTTGTATTTTCACTTTAGTATCCTTTCGGCTATTACCAAATAGCTTCATTTTAGTTTTACTTAGGTTCAGGGATAATCTGTTTTTTTAAGAATGTGCGATAATGTCGCCGATCGATATTAGTGGCCCGGTGTTGGCATAAAAATGTGATATCGGTTAAAATCAGTGTTGTTTTTCCCTAGAATGAAAACCGATAAATCTGCTCGAGGTCACTTTATAACCAGTACTATTGGCACCTTATAATACCTGCACTAAAAACACCCTCATGCCTTTACCTATCAGTGATTTCAATTTTCTACTCATGGTTCTGGGCCGCACGGTGGCTGAGTGGTTAGCACATTGGCCACACAGTCAGGAGATCTGGAAGACCTGGGTTCAAATCTCCGTTGGGCATTTCTGTGTGGAGTTTGCATGTTCTCCCCGTGCGTGCGTGGGTTTTCTCTGGGTACTCCGGTTTCCTCCCACATTCCAAAAACATGCATGTTAGGTTAATTGGCGACTCTAAATTGGCCATTAGAGTATGACTGTGAGTGTGAATGTTTGTTTGTCTATATGTGCCCTGTGATTGACTGGCGACCAGTGCAGGGGGTACCCCGTCTCTCGCCCAAAGTCTGCTGGGATAGGCTCCAGCATCCCCGTGACCCTAATGAGGATAAGCGGTATAGAAAATGAATGAATGAATGAATGACAGACTGTGGTGAGTTTGAGGCTCGTGGTGTGATCATTCCAACAGCAGCCATGTGGCTAACAGTTGCGTGTATGGGTCCCATGATATTTCTATTTAGCTCTTGTGTGCTTTCTCCAGAACAAAAAGCAAATAGTACTAGTTTTAGGTATTTTGTTACTCAAAATGTATACCGTATTGGTTAAACAGTTTTGATCCCAGTACTGAGCCTTGTAGTATGCCACACAATATAAAGTAGTGTTCAAAATAATAGCAGTGCAATGTGACTAAGCATATTGATCACTGTTATTACTGCATTTTTATTGCTACATTGCAAAAAAGTTACCAGTTGGTACAGTAGATTCTCAGAAAACAAACAAAACCCAGCAATCATGACATGCACACCCTTAAGGCTGTGCAATTGGGCTAATTCAACTAATTAGTTGGAAGAGGGGAAAATAGCAGTCTGGCATTCAATTAGTGATCAGTGATCAATTTTGTGAAAAAACAAGTGTGAACCAGGTGACCCCTATTTAAAGATGAAACCAGCACTTGTTGAACATGCATTTATCTTTGTAAGCATGAGGAAAATGGCTGTTTAGCTAAAACACTGCAAAACTAAAATGGAGAGCAAAACCAGAGACACACGGTAGAAAACAGAAGACAACAATCAAAATTGATCAAAAAATAGCCAGAATGGCAAAGGCTGAGCCAATGATCAGCTCCAGCACGTTTAAACACAGTCTGGAGTTACCTGTAAGTACTGTGACGGGTAGAAAACATCTGTGTGAAGCTAATCTATTTGTAAAAATCCCTCTCCAAAAGTCCCTCTTGTAAAAAAAGGCATGTGCTGAAGAGGTTACAGTTTGCCAAACAACACATTAACTGGCCTTAAGAGAAATGGAGGAACATTTTTTGGCATGATGAGAGAAAAATTGTTATTTTTGGGTCCAAGGGCCGCAAACAGTTTGTGAGAAAAACCCAAACTCTGAATTCAAGCCACAGTACACAGTGACAGTGAAGCATGGTGGTCAAGCATCATGGTATGGACATGTTTCTCCTTCTATGGTGTTGGACCTATTTATCGCATACCAGGGATCATGGCTCAGTTTGCATATGTCAAAATACAATGTCTTCATACAATGAGGAGAAAAACATAGTTCTGCACATTTTATACTGTGTAAATAACGAGTATTGTAACAAATGTAATTCAATAATAAAACCTGATATAAAATGTATATTGAGTCAACATTCTAAAAGTTTCTTACCTTTAATATGCAGCAAAGTACAGTACAGCAAACTGTAAACTGGCAGCAATAAACCAATCATAGAACATTGCATCATACGTAGTGTACATACACTTACCTCCGCCATGCCTCCAGTAGGTATCCTACCTGTATGCTGCAAAACAACATTTTTGCAGGGCGCCGGTAGAGTTACGCCACCATATGTGACTGGATTGTGGATGCCTGGGCTAAGGTATCCGCTTAAACTCTTGTCTGAGCACGAAAGCCGGCATCATTGCTGAACAGCCGACCGACAACGAGACTGACGGCCGACAATGATGACAGGGAACCCGGCATGTTTGACGGCAAAATTGCCGAGCTGTCCAAGTCAGATGCAGAAGATGGATTTGTGGGAGAAGAGTGATTAAAAATACTTAAATAGTAAAATAAAGTTCATCTAAACTCACTCTTTTGTTTCCGTTGCCTTTTTCTTGTATACCATTGTTTTAGCGTGCACCTTAAAATACTGTAAATCAGGAACATTCCAAAATAAACAAGTTTTGGTAAGATCGACAAACTTTCGTAGAGCAAATTATTTTTTGTAAGCAGAAGCAAAAGAAAATCATCAAGGTATTTTTGTATCCTTTAACTGGCACTAGAGATCTCCAGGTTATACACAGAACAGTAGCTTGTTGTCATTGGACTAATTACTACAGTCATTGTGTTGTTTACCTATTTGCTCAATTGAGTAAATGTAATATATATACAGTATAATTTTATATATATATATATA
>QODF01000097.1:1411696-1466946 GCA_024372805.1 Oostethus manadensis | reverse complement strand
ATATATATATATATATAATCCTTTCTCGGGAGACAGCACTTATTTGAGATTAGCCTTGTGAAATGGCCCTACAAAGCGGACACTTTTCTACCTCTCTTCTGCAACCTCTTAGCCCTCCTCCTACCATCGCCTTTACCTTCCAGGCTGACACTGCGCAGCTCTTTCATCCCAAAGGTTTCAAAGGTTCTCCTCGCCTTGAATACAAAACACTACTGCTTCCTGAACTTTTGATGGTGACTGAAAAGCAAAAGAAAGTCAGAAAAACCTCTCTATAAAGACATCACAGGAAGGGTTCAGGTGTAGTTCACCCGATAGCCATCCATATTCAGTACACTAGAGGTGAGCCATGGACGCCCCTAGATAGTTATTTTAGGCCAATATATTGGAACTGAGGAAAGACAAACAGGGCTGTTCAAGACCTTTGGCTAAACGGAACACATTTGTAACCAGGGTTTACAACTTGACATGCCAACTACATATCAATATATTGGTTGTTTCCATGTATTGTTAACATGACCATCCGCGACAGTACTAACAATTACTCTTTTTGTCAACTGAGAAGCAAAGGCTCCAAGGGAAAGATAGTATCCAAGAGTCTGAGTCTGAGGCCATTGATTTAAGTGTACTTTTATCAACCATAATGACAGTCTACCACTGCTAGAGAAGGACACCCCATTGTCTTGGAGATAGAAAACATACAGTTTAGGGGGTCCATATGCCACGCTAATTGTTTATTGATTGTTCACAGCAAGGAGGAAGATAATTAGGGCCATTAACTAGTGTAACTAAGCAGACACAAGTTGTCAATTCCAGATCCCACCAGGCTCGTGTACTCAATTGTAACAAGCTGTGTCGAATAACCGGTGCTTTTCCATGGGAAAACAGCTGGAGAAGCATGAAAATACTTCTTTTCTGTTTTTATTATTCCTCTGCCTCATCCATTCTTCCTCCTCCCTGCCCTTCTGTTTATTTTTCCGACTACAGATGAGGTCACTGGGCTTTTTTCTTCCTTTTGTGTCTTCTGTCCTTTGGATACAAAGACAAACATTTTTCTGCAGAGACACATTTAAGTACCTTGTAAGATTTGAAGGAGATGGTTTAAGAAAACCTGTGACAACACAGGTAGAGAGGAATGGTTGCAGAAGGTTAAATAACACTACTTGAGTGTTAACAGCTTAGTGAGGTTTACTCATATTTCGAGGCTGCTGTAGATTCAGGCAATAAAAAGACAGACTTTCAACTTTAAGTGTGTCTACTTGTACCCTCTCAGCAGTGAATGGAACATTCCCCGTCAAGGAAATGCTTTTCAACAATATCACATAAGCCTTGGATAACATTCTCTGCTCCTATTTCTGTCATTTATTTAACCCTAGGACAGTCTGATGTCTTGATAACCTTAAGTCATTTAAGTGTCATCAAGCAATCCAAGTGGACTGGTATTGAATCCTGCATAGCTGACTTTACTTGTCTCTAAATTCCTTGTTTTGTTTTTTTTAACTTTTGCCCATAATAACAAAGGAATGCTACTACATTATAATTGGAATCACTAGTTGACACCAGTACAATCAGTAGCACAATTTGTCAATGGATTCAAACTCAGTCAGACAAAAAAACTATAAACCCAAGCAAATATCAGTTATTAAGTGAAGCACCTTTTTCTCGATCATAGAACCTTCATTTCCTAGTTTTTCTTTGGTAAAGTGTTAAATCCACAAGTTTATTACAAAACTAGAGGAAAAGCAGATTTGTCCTTTGAGAAACATTCTTAGTTTACAGTTCACGTCACAGATGATATAGTCCAAGAAAGCAGTCCCACAGCCTGCCCCAAAACAGGTAAAACTGAGTGTGAGTTCGGGAATTGACTGGTGGAATTTGTATTAAGCAGGTGTCGAAGTGGTGTTGAAAAGGTCTGAGGAGGACAGGCTTTCTGCAAGGACGGCCACAGTGTTCTGAGGCTCTAGAGCATGTGGGCAAAACCATCACTTATTCCCAGATGTGATCGGGTGACCGCAGCAGCTTTGCTAAGCCTTCCCAGAGACATACAAACACAGAACTGGGTATTACATTAGCCCATATTGTATGTTCCACAACCAGATACAAAAGACTTGATGAGATATTTAAGTGTCAGGAGTGTGCAGTATAGATGATTTAGCCTCAGACACGTTTCCCAACTACTGTTTTGGTGTAGCAGAGGTTGTTTCTGATGATATCGGAGAAGACAATCTCACATTAACACCCATCTTCTGATTTGACTGTATGTACTGATGTGTAAAAGATGAACATCATGTTCTCTAACAAGATTTATTTTGCTTTAAGTTGCAAAAATCATCTTTCCAGCAATTCTAATGCTCATTCCAGCACACCGAACATTTGCATGTCTTCCAGAGGTGAATGTTTGAAAATCTTTTCATTACAACATATGGATGACACTACCACCTTGTCACCATCACAGTCAGTTGACTCACATTGGAAGCAGTAATAATGCAGGGTATGCAATCGAGTCGTTTGTTATCAAAGTTAAGATAAAGTGGGACGTTGTTTTGACAGTGGTTAGCGTCTTTATAACTGCATGACAATATATATTTATAACATATATATTTATAACATGTTATGAACGTTATGCATGAGGCAACATTGAAGTCGGGTGTTTTGCTGTTTTACTATTAACAGTTGTTAACTTGGTTTTTACATCTGTATGGCAGGTAAATATGGTTATATGAGAAAAATTACCCCTACTTTTAATTAAGGATGTTTTCTTTTTAGTGTTGACCCTCGAACTGATTATTTCCATTGTTTGTATGGAAAATTTAGCTTTGCATTCCAAAGAAATCTGATCCTGGATTGCATTAAGTTAGATAGGTTTCACTGTAAATGAAAACACGTGGCACACTAATGAAGGGCTTCAGTAACTGCCAAGTTATGATGTTTTACTTTATGAAAAGGGGCACTGCCTTCCGAAGAAAACAACTTTGCACCTTACTGTGGCCCCCAAGCCTGCTCTTAGGAAGGTTGGGGAGTAGGGGGGCTCTTGAATTTGCATAACAGCAAAGGGCAATCAATGAAAGGGGGGCCCTTTGTCAAGAATTGTCAATGAAAGCAGAGACCGCAAGCCTGGAGCTCCTGTGTCAAAAGTGCTTATTTGGGGTGGCACTTTGGACCTGGTAGAGCCTTAAGGAGTGGGGCTAGGGGTTAAAATAGCTAACAAAATGAAATGACACTTTGACTCCATACTTCTTCATGAGAAAAAAAAGCTAGTCTTGTTTGTAATGTTGGTTGAAACATTACCCTTCCTTTATTTCTGGGAATAGCAGACAGTGCAGTTCACTGCAAACTACAAATACAACAACAAACATTGTAAAATAAGCACACCTAAATCAGAAGTGAACGTGTTAGTTTTCTTTGTAATGACATCATTTAAAGATGACAAATATTGTATGAGATTCCATTAGCTTGTATGACGTGTCCAAGAATGTGCAGGATAAAAATGCATTGCCTAACATTTTAATGATGCTTAACTCATTTCCAGCTAGCTCATTTGTATTAAAAAAAGGTGACATAGATAGCTTAAAGCCGACTTGTGTGTCAAAGAGGCAGCTGGCGAATGTTGATGTTTATTGAAAGTGTGTCTCCTTGCTCAGTTTCATCCCTTTTCAAATTCTTTAATAATGCTACTTACTTAAAAGTTGGCCTTTTCATCCATTATGGATCAATATCATATTTGATTTTGTTTGTTCTGTGCCAAGTGTCAATGTGCACAAGTCAAAGGGAGGCAGCCTTTTGTTTCATCCTGTTAATAAACACTAACGCTTTGAATATTTCATCTTCTGCACCACAGACCCTCAGAGACGTCTTTGTGTTTAACACACGGTGTCTGAGAACCTCCTAACACTTTCTCTCTAGCTCTGTACCCACCCACCAGCCCCATCCGATCTTTTGGGTTTGTTTGCAGCCGAACTGTCTGCACAGGACTGTGTTCTGTAACTTATTTAACAAGAGTTCATTATCATGAAAGCAGTTCTACCCGCAGGACCGACCGAGGCTTTGACTCAATTTTGTGTATGTGAATTAATAAATTAACCATTCTGTCACAATCTGAAGGAAAATTTGAATTATTAACAAAAGCCAATGCATAATTCCATTAACCATGTTTAAAGCAGGGCTATGAATATTTTTTTTGCTGGTTCACATCGGCTGATTAAAGCTGTAAATCTCTTTGTAAAGGCATGTAACCACCATTACTGACTCGACACTTCATGTTACGGAGTTGAAGCCAGTGTTATTTTTAAAGTATTAAGAGGGCAAAAATAATATTATAAATAAAGTCATTATAAAAATATAAATGACGAAGAAATAATTTTAAAAAATGTATATCTTGTTTAAAATGAGGATTGTTTTTCAAATTAGACTTTAGTGTAGTTGATCTATGGTTAGTGTCGTGAATTCTGTCCAACTTTAACCAAAACATACTGTAATCTAATCAATTTTGTTTTTTTTGTGCTAAAAATATATTAGGAACACAGTTAGACTCATGCAGTCCACTGACTGGAAAATATATGCAAAACAAGGCACAATTTGTTGGTGCATTTTTACATCTTCTGTATAAGTTTCCCAAACAATGACGTAGACAATTTTAGGTCAGATCAACTTTTTCATCAGTATGGGAAATTTAATGTAATTGTGCAAATGTCTTTTGTTGGGTTTCTTCAGTCCAGAAGCATGTTTTAACAAATGATGACTAGAGAAATACTCATGTGTTCACTGTATGACATTTGTTAAAATTATGACGTAATTCTTCTAAAATGCAAGGGTTTTTTTCCACAAAAAAAGGATTAATTCTTGTAATATGATACTACTTTATTGTTGTAACATTACAACTATTTTCATGTAACATCACATCTTTCTGGTAATATTGCAAAACTGTTCCTATAATCCGGTTAATCTTACCTTTTCTCGTAAAATCACCTTTTTCCCGTTGCTGCAGGTTCAGCAACACTATGTAGTCAAAGAATGAGGTCAGCTGACTTCCTGAATATGCTGAATGAGCAGGTTATTCCGTCAATGGAGTTTGTCTTCCCTGATGAAATGGGCATATTCCAAGATGACAATGCCAGGATTCATTGGCCTCTGTTTGTGAATAAATAATGTATAATGAATAAAAAATAATAATGAATAAATATTTGTATTGTACTTTCTTCTTTTGTGTTTTTGTTTCTTGTAATATGTAATATGTAATTTCTTGTTTCTTGTAATCTTGTAATGTAATAGTAACTTTGTTCTCTTAATATTATGAGTTTTCTTTGTCTTGAAAATCTGACTTTTATTGCAAATATTGTCACCCTCCTCTCCTTCTTGTTTTTGCATATTGTAGCTCTACTTAAAACCTCATTAAGATCCAAATGTGCAAAAGGTAAATTCTAGCAATTTTTTAACTGGTTTTAAGATTTTGATCAGGTCTGTATTCCATTTTTCATTCTTGTGAGATTACAGTTTCACGAAATTCCCACTTTTGTGTCATAATCTTAGTCATCATCTTGTACATTTTGCGGCCTTGATACGCTACAGTTTTTCAACAATTTCAGGTAATGAACAAAGGCAACATCCGTTACCCCAATAGAATTCATGAATTTATTGGAAAACTTCGCTGTGAAAAACAGATATCAAATCAAATCAGGGAGTGAAGCAAGGCGTCAAAATGATTGAAAGTCCTCTTATTGTATAGTTGAGGGTTTGTGTAAGAAGATCAACGAATACTGATATATTTTGTATGTGTGCATGTCCTCTGGCTCCCCTTTTACTTGATGTTGGAATGCCACATAAACTGGGAACGTCTCTCGGCCTCTTTCACACCCCCACATCATTGGCTCCACCCAAATGAAAACTTACAGCTCCACCGCCATATGTCTCAGCTGAGACAAAAGTGCCTCACTGGGCCTTTTTTTGTCTCAGTGTTTTCCCTCCACTCACATGCCTTGCCCCTGGTCGCTGAGCTAACCCAATTAACAGGAAGCCAATGGCTCCCCCAGGTCAGATAAAGACACTGCCTCCCAACACACATAATGCAATTACACACACACACACACACACACACACACACACACAGAGTGCTCTATGCTGCCCCTGTTGACCTTTTGTGAAACTAAAGAAGACAGCAGCAGCTCACCATCCACTTACATCCATACAAACAATGACAACAGATGTCTTAGTAGTAGTTAGCAGCTACATACGGGGATGACTATACAGTGACCTGCTTGTGATCAAAACAAACATTCCTCTAATACGGACTTTAGGGCTTCTTCCGTTGTTTAAAATGATTTCAAATTTGGGAAAAAATGTAGTATTGGGACAAAAAAACAGTTGTTTTTAGTAGTTCTATAATACTAGAAATGTACGATTTCGTGGCGAGTGGTTTTCTTGAAATGAATCCATGTTTGTTGACTTCTTTGTTATTAATATATGCGGTAGAGCCTAGGTTCCCAAAGTGGGGTGCGCATACCCCCGGGGTACGACAATTGTCATAGGAGGTACGTGAATAAAAATGAAAAACAATTAGTGCCTAACACTCACAATAACGAGCGCACCCGAATGCCTCATAACACAGCGCACAGTCGTAGAGGAAAGAAGGAAGGAGGAGACTCAGCATGAAGTTCTTCATTTCTCTGTGTGAGTTATATGAACAAGTAAATGTAATGATTGTTGTTTTTTAAGAATGTTTAACTTTAAGGTTTATTGTTTAGATTGGTGTTCCAATACCTGCATCAATGTATGTGTGTGTCAGGATGAGAGGGTGGGGATTCCACTGACAATGTATTTTTGTACTTTGGATACCCTTTCAGTTTGGTGTCAAATACCAATAATATGCAGACTTATAACGATTGCAAGTGGACAAAAATAAAGATTAAGCTCAACACATTCCCATGGAAGGATCCCAACATATTTTTAAGTGTGCAGGAATAGGGAGTACATGGCTTCAAGTCAAATGTCTGAAAAAAAATTATCCTCCTGTTTTGTGAGGAAGTGGTAAGTTTTTGGATCCTCACATTGTCCTCCTTCCTCACTTGTTTGAAACAATTTCTTACGTTAGGAATAAGTAAATTGTAAAGGCTAAATACTTAGTTTAGTAGCTTGTTATGCTAGCATCTTACAGTTTGTCCCTGCAGTGATCCCATACCCAGCGCAATGCGGTGTAGACAACAAATAATATGAGTGTCAAGGTGACTACAGGGGTGTAACTTCATGTCTAATAATGTTAAAACACGCATTTAGAAGGTCTTAAACTGGTTTTCTATGCTCTAACTATGTAAATGTTCTGTTTATTAATGTTGAACCCAACTTCGAAATTCACTTGTAATGGTCGCTCTGGAGCCAGTTGTGGCAAATTCTTCCATATTTTCATTGGGTCCAAATTTCTAATTTTTAAATTGCATCTTGAGCTGAAAAAGTTCAAATACAAACAGAAGTTAAAGCTGAGATTTTGCCATTCAGAGATACTTTCATGTGCATGTATCACGCACAGTTATCCCCCACCTCCAATATCTCCAATGTCAGTCAGGCAATGTGTTACCAATACATGATGTCACAAGTGGCCCTGAGAGGGGAGCTGGGCAGAGAGAGTGAGAGAGCACAGAGGCCACAAAAACAGGATGACTTGTAGAGCCACAAACACATCAATCAAGCCCTTGCCCATCCTACCAACCCCCGCCCCCCTCTCTCTCTCTCTCACGCACGCACACAAATACATGCACACACACGTACATTTCCAACCCGGCTGTCTCAATTAACCCGTGCTTAAACTTGGACCTCCCGTAGCAACTTCTAAAAGGGATCCGGGTAGAACGGGAGATGGTATCTGCCAGGAAGATTACAGTGCGACAGGCAGATCAAAGAGGGCCGGACTTTGGGCCTCAGCGATTAGCAGTAATTAAATAAAGTATGTCTGTTTAAACTTCATTAGCAGCAGGGCGTTTGCTCTACCAGAGTGGGCACAACTCAACCGTCCTTAATTAAAAGATAATCCACAGGATCGCCCCCTAATCTCCTTCCAAAATATGCTCTCTATCCCCCCTCCTACTCTCCAAGCAGGATTTTAGTCCACGGCTACCAGAGAGACAGCCCGGTGAGTGGAGGTGAGCGTTAAGGCAGCCAAAAGCCCGTATAGCAGCAGCCGGGCAAGTGGGTGACTCTCCTCTCTCCCCTCTCCAGCCCACCCGACCTGGAGAGGAGTCAAGAGGGGATGGAAAAAAAGGAAAAAACTGCCCCCGATAACATCAATTTAGCATGCCATTATCTCCAATGCTGGAAAACTACACTCTGGCAAAGTCTGACATAAATCTTGGAGAGCTGGGGGGACATTGAATATGCATGAGCTGAAACAGATACGACACTGCTGGCACATTAATATTCTTGTCACTGGAGGTTTTCAAACTTTCAAGTCAATGACTTGAGCGAATCCAGTCTGGAGTTTCTATTAAAAAAAGGGGGCAAAAGACTATTATACATAATTGAAGACTGACAAGCTTCTGAACTTTGGGAGTAAAAATTTAAAAAAATAAATAAAAGAGACAAATAAAACATAAAAATGTTTTGTAGGTTCCATAGAGTTTAGATGAATCCACAGTTTGGATAACAGGTGAAGGCATCCAGTTTGCAGGATATGCAGGGAGCATATGCTCAACACTTACGTTTTTTGCCAAAAATAATGTAATTTAACTGTGTGTGTGTGTGCGTGTGTGTGTGTGTGAGAGAGAGAGCTAGGGAACAGCGCTGCTATTTTAGAAACCCAACAAATACATAGTTAAGTTGTCAAAGTCACTCAACTGTACATGTAAGTAAGTGAAGCATTGAGGGCTGACAGAGATGGCATCTTTTTTTTTTTTTACAGTGTGGCAGTAGATGAGCAGTTATTGATCTATAAATGGTAAAATTAAGTCATAAAAAACGCAACGATTTGTTGTCACTGTTTTTTGATTTTGTATCTTCCAAACCTTTAGGTGCAAAGTTATGTATTATGTTACACAAGCAGTTATATATGCTGAAAAATATATTTTAAAAATATGTATGTGTGAAATATATTTTCTTTTTTTTTTTTTTGAAAATTGTGTATAGATTAAGATGATCCCAGTCTTTTACCAATATGGTCACATAGACAAAGACAATACTACTTTATTTTTTTTATTTGTTTTTTAAACAGCAACTTAGTGGGCATCAGGGCTTTACTAATAATGTCATTGTAGTTTATTTATTTTGAATATATTTTATGGAGTAATATTTGTATCAAATTCATCATCATCATTTGATTAAAACGCAACTTCATCAAAACTCAACAATCATTTAACTTCTCTAATGTTGCATTTTTGGAGAAGGATCAGATTAGTTATCCTGTCTTTCGCCCATCGTGTAGTCATGTCTCAGCTGTAGGACCCCAGGCAACCAAAACAAACCGATTGTCCTTCATTTCCCCTGGATACTCTTTCACAAACTGCTACCTCACACTGTTACCCTTCTATATCCCCTCTTTAAAGACAACAACATATACACAGGTAAGAACATAAATATACACAATATTATAAACAAGTCGGTATCATCACACTTGTTCACACATTCTCAAACATGCCAATTCCCATTCTGTTTGGCTCTTGTTCAACCACACCCTGAAGAAATGATCCACTTTGTCAAAAATTTTAGATTTAGAAATCGATGGGCGGGGCTGAACTTTCAAAGTAACGAGTGAAAAGGTGGGTCATGAAGTAGATGCCCTTCTCAGGGCCTACTGATGTGATCCGCGACACAGTCAGCACTCAGATGAGGCAGAGCAAGTCACAGATGAAAATGTAGTACACAGCATAAAAACTGCTCTGTGGAGTTTCAATGACCATATCTTCGTAAACGGTTGGTAAAAATCAGGCAATGAACTGGAAATAGTAGATAACTGAGATATTATCTGAGGGACTTTTGTTACTTTTTTAGTTTTTATCCAAAACAGATTATACCAACAGGGCCACTTTCACAGTTGCATTTCCAGAAGAGCATGTTATGGGTCTGTCCACACAAGAACACTCAAACATTTAGGGTGTTGAAGAAAATTGCACAGTGTAAGACCACATGACACACTAAAATTATAGTCGTCATCCGCTTGCCCAGCTTGTCTAGACTTACGATAAGGATTAATTACTTCCACAAGTCACTTTGGAGAATAACACAAAAATATATCACTCAAAATGATCAGATGTTGGCTTTACAGCAGCAGCGCTCTGCAGAAGCCCTGTTTATACGCTCTCTCAATACAGCCTACAGCTTCATGTTTTAAATGTATATTTCATGCTATTTCACATCATACCTTTGAGAATGATGAAAAATAGTGTATTATCAAAATTGTTTGATAATATCACTTTCATCATACACATAATAACATAATTACATGTAAATAATATCCCTTGAACTGTAGTCTGTTGCCATTTTCACTTTCCAGCTAAAGGATACCCATCTACCAAACCAACATTTATTTTAAAACCCAATTTTGGCTATAGTGTATGACTAATTTGGGCATCACAGTATACTTTGAAAAATGATTAGTGTAGAGTTGATGCATTAATGCATCAATCATATCACGAGGCGTCTCCGTAAGTGTAAACTGCCATTTGGTTGATCATGTTATGTGAAACTGAATCCGAACCAATAGCCTGCCATATTAAAAGCAAAGAAACAAACAGGCAGCACATCAATTATACGACATATGCAACAAGCCCAGCACATAAACACAAAGCTGAGTAGTGTACATACAGTAGCAAATTAGTTTAAAAGGTGGTGATCAATCACAATACACGATGCGGTAAAGCACTAGAGGAGGAATATAATGGATCAGCCAATGATGTACACTTGGAATATACACCACTTCCAATTGATTTACAAAAGATCCATCCACTCCCTGCGCTATTAAACAATAAATAACATCTGACGACACCGGCAAACACAACGCAACGCTGATACTGCCATCATAGCTGACTGAGCCTCACTTCAAAAGAATCGCATTTGTCAAGTTTACTTCTTCAAGGAAAAATTACAGTGACCTGTGGTTGTCATCCAGCTTGCATCACCTAAAATGAGGTTACTATGTGCAGGCTATCGAGCCAGAGATGAGGGTGTAGAATGTGTGTGTGTGTGTGTGGGGGGGGGGGGGGGTCAGGCGGGCTAGGGAGAGATTACATCTTCAACATTGTTAACAGACATATTTCAAGAATTGATCCAGCCTACATAACAAAGCTAGGGGCAGACACACAGCCTGACCTTGACCATCTCTAAAGTAGACCCACAATAAATAAATACAAACTTGTCCCTTTGACAAGAGCAATCTGTAAGCCCCCCCCACCCCCTCCAGTATGCCCCCACCGCTTCCTCCCATCACTTCGCTTCACACTTCATCGTTTGTGTGGAGTACCTCTGCACCTTAAGGTTATTCATCATTCACAACAATATATCTCTACTGTTGTTTTTTTCTTCTACTTTTACCTCCAACAAATTCATTTGCTTTTGACAGGGCTCAGCCTGTGTTGTGACAATGGACACTCTGTAAGGCCACTTCAATGACACTGGGAGACAGACGATTAAAACCTACTGGGACAGAGCTTTAGCCAGAGTTTGGTAGTGTAAAAAGAAGCGATAGTCGAGGTGAGACTGAGGGGAGTCAAGAGGTGTCCAAGGACAGCTCTGCCTTGTCACACCATTTCAATTGTCTAGGCTGATATCACTGCTTTCCTTCTCAAGGTGTTTGTTTTTGTTTTTTTGAGAAAAGCCCCTGGGGAAGATGCTTAGACTAGGTCTTTCAACACAAGGGAAAAAACTATCCAAGATCTCAAGCTCCTCCGGGTTCATTTCCCCACACTTGTTACCTTAATTTAAGGACAAAGCCGGATCCCGTCAGTGTCAGCAAGCTTGGTGAATGGGAAAATGTCAGAGTTATAATGGTGCAGAGGAATTGTCAAGCATCTTATATCAAACATGGCAGCTGCACAGTAAGATAATACATTTATTTTACGAGTGTCTGTGCCCTAAACAACAATATTGCTTTCTCTTTCACACATAGCATTTGCACCGGATTGTTATCGACACGCTCACACACACATTTAGTGTACATCTTGGGGAAGAAGGCTTTGCTGTCGACACGCACATCTGAATTTGGCACAATTTTTCAGTGAATAGGTTAATATGCAGTGGATGCAAACCGTCTAGATGATCAACAGTTCGAGATTGACATTTTTTTTGAGCAAATATGTCTTAAATCAGGGGTCCCCAAACTACGGCCCACCTCCACATTTGACCCGGCCCCCTGTTTCAATAAAACAAAGGTTTCTAAAATTTCCTGCCAAAGTGGCGATTTGCAGATTTCTCCAGGTGCGCGTCACCACTCTACACACATTCCTCAAGCAGCTCTTGCCTTTGTTTGACAGCGGGTGTACTGCTCACCTGCTCGGCGTCTGACGCAAAATCACACGCCTCCGCGTTGGACGAGATGGAAGTACTGGGCGAGGGAGCAGAGCTGTCCAACTCCAAATCATTTGTTTTGATGCCAGAAGACATTGTGGTGGTGGCCGCTCCTGCGTCCGTTATTCACTGCCCGGCAATATTTGCTTCTTATGGTCTTTATTTTTGTGGTTAAGAAAGCCCAAGTTATGTACCCCCACATGGGGAAACTCAGTGGCTGTCTTGTGTGACCCTTGTTGCATTGATTTGTGTTGTCGCTGTGTGTTATAATAAGTTGCATTTGTTAAATAAAGTTGTTAGAAAAAGCTTTGCTGGTTTTTTTTGTTTTGTATTTGTACTTTGTTTTTTCTCACCCTGATTGTTTACATGTATTTTTTTATTATGAAAAAATAAACAAACGTCACGTGTGCACGGACAACTACCTGCCATTGTGGAAGTAAGGTCAAGAGACGAGCAGTATTTGGCAGTATAACTTTTTATTTTATTATAGTTTTATTAGCTTTAGCAGTGCATACAAACGTTAGAAGCATGTTTTGCTTAATCCTCCGTAATGTACAAAAATGGGCTTGCGCAGCTCAGGGACATGCTGTGAGGCTCGTGGTTGTACTAACATCCTACATTATGGTTGGGATATACCAAACCACCAGAGAAGAGACGCCGGGTGCTGCAGGGACCTGACAGCAGTGTCACAAGAACAGGTCAAATATTTCATGTGTACATCTCCCTGGTATTAGTTATTCCAAAAGTAACACTTTTTAAACTGCAGCTGATTTTGTCAAAGCATGAAATAGAAACACAAGCTCCTCATCTTCTCTCGCAGCATGTAAACACAAGCACGTTAAGCCATATTGTTACAATAGACCAGCACTGTGTGCTACCATGGCAGAAATAAGCATGAATAAACTTACCTACCTCCACACTTATCCTTAAATTGTCCGTTGCACAGATTATTGGCATTATTGGCTCAGTATCTGCTTTTCGATACTGCTTTTAGATTGTGCCCAACATCTTTCAACAATGTTATGTAGTTATCGATTCAAAAAAAGAGGAATTGCGTGATCGGTTCAACTGTTGTAATGTAAATTAACGCAGTTTCCAGTGTCTACCGGAGGTTTCGCCCATAATTCCCGCAAAGGCTCATGAGGGCTAGGAATAAAAGGATACAAGCTTGTTTCCTGTGAAGAAGCCAGAGAGGGTTACTTGGTTATTATATATATGGTAAAAATTGTGTTATTTATTTCATTAATAGTGATATTATGTATTTTCTGACTTTTTTTCTGTCAACATCCCGGAAAGGGTTATTTATATTTGGTTATGTGTGGCTTTCTGGAAACAATACAGTAAATGCTTGCATTTAGGCAGCCCTGCGCTAACTTTTCCTGTTACAAACTGACCCTGGCCCCCCATCAGAGAAGGGAAAAGTTATACCTCAAAAAGTTTATGGACCCCCGTCTTAAATCAATGAAGGTAAAACGAAATAATGGACTCAGTATGTGACATTAAAGGATTCTTGGAAATCACTAAACTCTAACACTACGGTACACATAACTGCCAGGTTGCTGAACCTCTGAAAATGACTGCCATGCATAAGCAGTGTAGTGGTCTTTTTATTGCGTTATACAGTATAACTGGTTTTTTGGCTTTTAGTTTTTACTCATTCATTCATTTTCTATACCGCTTATCCTCATTAGGGTCGCAAGTATGCTGGAGGCTATCCCAGCTGATTTTGGGCGAGAGGGGGGGTACAGCCTGGACTGGTCGCCAGTCAATCACAGGGCACATATAGACAAACAAACATTCACACTCACATTCATATCGATGGGCAATTTAGAGTTGCCAATTAACCTAACATGCATTTTTTTTGGAATGTGGGAGGAAACCGGAGTACACGGAGAAAACCCACGCACGCACGGGGAGAACATGCAAAATCCACACAGAGATGCCCGACGGAGATTTGAACTCTGAACCTCCTGACTGTGAGGCCTTCAGGTGCTCTGTGTACAGTGTGAGTGATTTTGGTGGTATTTATTGTATAATTTAAGCATAAAATCCCACTTACACCAAAACTCAACATTTATCACAGTAGTGTAATGTAACTTGAGGACCACCTCTATTATGGTAAGTGTATTTACACACCTGAAAAGATAGTTCAAACAACAGTAAAATAATAAAATAATAAATACACATTTTTCATTGTTTCTTTATCCAATAGGGAAATTACTTAGAATTCCAATCATTGGCGTGGATAGAAAAGTAGTCAAAACATCAATTGGGATTTAACAATAAGCAATAAAAAAAACATATTTGCTATTTTTCTTTTTTACTTACTGCATTTTAGTATCCATCTGGGAGACCACATGGACAAATATGCTAACCCCCAAGAGAAATGAGCAGAAATGCTGAAAAGGTTGGTTGGGTAACAATGTAAGAGTCTTTCTATGCCCCAGAAGAATGTGTTTGCAGACAACATGATATGAGAGACGATGGACTGCTAGGCAATCGCCTACACTTTACATGAACATATGCTCCCATCAAGAACTACCAGAGCAGAGCATATCTTCTCTGATACATGTGCATGTTGAGAGTAGACAGCAATTAGGCAGACTGACAGCCCTGCAGCATTATAATCCATGCATTTGCTGAGATACTGTATGTGAGGGGAATATGAATGGATGTGTTACATTTCACAGAAATGTGGTCTTGCCTGCAGAAATAGGTACATTATTTGAATCATCCCTTTTGTTAATGAACAGCACTCCATCTACAGGCATGTGAGAAGTGTGTTATTTGACCTCAGGTTGTGCAATACAATCGCTGGCTTCCAGTGACATTGCAAAGATAAACAAAAACATCACTTTTATGGCGCTGGGATGCTACCCATCTGTAGGATTTTGGCCTTAAGATGCACAAGCCACATACTCAGTTTGAGTTTCGATAAAACATTTTAATGCCATGATCAAATGCATCAAATTTGTTAGGCCATAAAAGTATTTTTCCTCACTTCATCACAGTGAAGGACTGAAACAAAAAGGTCATTCAGTTGTTACTGCAATTGAGACATCTTAACAAAATGAACAGCATTATTATAATGGCCTGCTGACCGTGGTCCAATCTTCTCACAGTTATACATACTTACTGATGATGCACTTCCCGCCAGGAATTCCGGGCCGCCTACTTGGACATTCCATGATAGCAGGCAGATATTGGTATCTACAATGTCACCCAGCTGCACAAAAGGGAGATTTAAGGAGTCTGAAGATGCATTTGTATTGTTATCCAAAGATGTTATGAACATTCCATATTGTCAAACACATAGCTGGATCCATCGTAAACCCTCACTCCGAGCATTACAAGGAATGCACACTAACTACATTGGCTTGTATAGAAATGCCAGTCCAATACGGTAGCGCTCTATGGCAGAATTGTCAGATTGGTGCAAGCCAGCCTGCATTGCATACTAACCAGCAACAAGGCAAACCACTTGCCTTTAAGGCCATAAAGACCTTCGCTGGGGGCACAATACAGCTGCCACAGAAGCAGGAAAATGAGCAGGACAAATGTCTATTCAAGCCTGGGCACCACCTAAAGGCTTGCCCATCCCCCTTGTAAGATGCAAAAAAGGAAGCAAAAAAAGCGTAATAAAATTCAGCAAAGAAGGGAATGAAAGGAAGAAAATCAGCATTGGTTTACATTGCATCCATCAAATGGGATGTCTGACAGCTGGCTGTAATAAGAATTGTTTTCTTTAGTTTTTGTCTTGGGTTGTGTCTCAAAAGCGTTATGCACACTTGAAACGAGTATTTTGAATGGTAAGTTTAGCTTCAAAGCCCTGGCAGATGGCTTTCTGACCCAAGTTATTTGTAACTAGTGGAGTTGATTTGTTATGAAGTATGTCGAGCCTCAAAGGCCAGAGAGAAGAGAAAAGGTACTGCAGGTATTTTTTATACTGTCATCTACACTGTGGTACATTGGTATACGAGTGTCCCAGCTAACGGGTGGTTTTGGGATGCGAACCATCTCTCTGCTGATTTTTTTTTGCTTTGAACTGCGAGGTAAAACTTGGGTTACGAGCTGCTAGTTACCAGTAGGCATAGCCCAGAACAGCTATTTGAGGGCTTGTATTATTGTGACAAAGGCGGAAGTCATCAAGCACAGACACAGCACTCAATGAGATAGTAGTAAAGGCTCGCGAGGGAATTTCCATCCATCCATCCATTTTCCACCGCTTATCCGGGTCCGGGTCGTGGGGAAAGCAGCTTCAGTAAGGAAGTCCAGACTTCCCGGTCCCCAGCGACCTCTTCCAGCTCCATCGGGAGGACACCAAGGCGTTCCCAGGCCAGCTGTGAAACATAGTCCCTCCAGCGTGTCCTAGGTCTTCCCGGGGCCCTTCTCACGACTGGGCATGCCCGAAACACCTCACCAGGGAGGCATTCGGACTAGATGCCCGAGCCACCTCAACTGGCTCCTCTCGATGTGAAGGAGCAGCGGCTCTAATCTGAGCTCCTCCCGGATGGCCGAGCTCCTCACCCTATCCCTTAGGATGAGTCCAGCCACCCTACGAAGGAAACTCATTTCCGCCGCTTGTATCCGCAATCTCATTCTTTCGGTCATGATCCATAACTCATGACCATAGGTGAGGGTGGGAACGTAGATCGATCGGTAAACAGAGAGCTTTGCCTTCCGGCTCAGCTCTCTCTTCACCACGACGGTCCGGTACAGCGACCGCATTACTGCAGATGCTGCACCGATCCGTCTGTCGATCTCACGCTCCAACCTTCCCTCACTCGTGAACAAGAACCCGAGATACTTGAACTCCTCCACCTGAGGCAAGACCTCACTCCCAACCCGGAGGGTACAGTCCACCCGTTTCCGACTGAGAACCATGGCCTCGGATTTGGAGGTGCTGAGTCTCATCCCAGAAGCTTCACACTCAGCTGCAAACCGCTCCAGTAAACGCTGAAGGTCACAGCCTGATGAGGCCATAAGGACCACATCGTCTGCAAATAGCAGAGACGAGATCCTAAGGTCACCAAGCTGGACTCCCTCAACACCTTGACTGCGCCTAGAAATTCTGTCCATGAAGATTATGAACAGAATCGGTGACAAAGGGCAGCCTTGGCGGAGGCCAACGTTCACCGGAAACAAGCTCGACTTACTGCTGGCAATGCGAACCAGGCTCCTGCTTCGATTGTACAAGGACCGAATGGCACGTAGAAGCGGACCATCAATCCCGTACTCCCGGAGCACCCCCCACAGGACACCACGAGGGACACGGTCGAATGCCTTTTCCAGGTCCACAAAGCACATGTAGACTGGTTGGGCAAACTCCCACATACCCTCGAGTACCCTTGCAAGGGTGTAGAGCTGGTCCAGTGTTCCGCGACCGGGACGAAAACCACATTGCAGCTCCTCTAACCGAGGTTCGACTAACGGTCGTACCCTTCTCTCCAGCACCCTGGAGTAGACTTTCCCAGGAAGGCTGAGGAGTGTGATCCCCCTATAGTTGGAACACACCCTCCGGTCACCCTTTTTAAAAATGGGGACCACCACCCCGGTCTGCCAGTCCAGAGGTACTGTTCCTGACTTCCATGCAATGTTGTAGAGGCGTGTCAACCAACACAGTCCTCCAACATCCAGAGCCTTGAGAAATTCTGAGCGGAACTCGTCTACCCCCGGAGCCTTGCCACTGGGGAGTGATTTGACTACCCCAATTACCTCAGCCACGGTGATAGAACTGTCCACGTACGTATCCTCAGACTCTGCTTCCTCTATGGAAGGCATGTCAGTGGGATTGAGAAGGGCCTCGAAGTATTCCTTCCACCGACCAACTATATCCACAGTCGTGGTCAGCAAGCCCCCGTCCGCACTGTAAACAGTGTGAACTGGGGGCTGCTTCCCCTTTCTGAGGTGTCGGACGGTTTGCCAGAACCTCTTCGAGGCCGACCGAAAGTCGTGCTCCATAGCCTCACCGAACTCCTCCCACACCCGAGTTTTTGCCTCGACCACCGCCGAAGCCGCGTGCCGCTTGGCCTGCCGGTACCTGTCAGCTGCTTCGGGAGTCCCGCAAGCCATCCATGCTCGATAGGACTCCTTTTTCAGCTTGACGGCAGCCCTAACCCCCGGTGTCCACCATCGGGTTCGGGGCTTGCCACCACGACTGGCACCGACCACCTTGCGGCCGCAACCACAACTGGCTGCCTCAGCAATAGAGGCACGGAATACGGCCCATTCGGACTCAATATCCCGGTCCTCCCTCGAAATGCAGGCGAAGCTCTGCCGGAGATGAGAGTTGAAGACTCGACGAACGGGAGATTCTGCCAGACGTTCCCAGCACACCCTCACTACGCGTTTGGGTCTGCCAGGTCTGTCCGGCATCCTTCCCCGCCATCTAATCCAACTCATCACCAGGTGGTGGTCAGTTGACAGCTCAGCCCCTCTCTTCACCCGCGTGTCCAGAACATGCGAACGCAGGTCTGATGATACGACTGCAAAGTCGATTATAGACCTGCGACCTAGGGTGTCCTGGTGCCAAGTGCACTTATGGACATAGTTTGTTATGGACAAACTGTAGCGAGGGAATTTATTAGCATTATTTGTTATTATTTATTATGGTGATTTACTGTATTAACATTTGTTTGGGTTTGCGTGTGTGTATGTCTCTGTAAGAGTGTTTGGAAGTTAAGTATAAGCTGTCCTAGTTCTGTAAACTGCTAAATGTTTCTGAGTAATTTACTTTTTATTCCCGTCTCTTTGGCAAATTGTAAAGAATTTTTTTATGCGTTAAATTCATTTACAGTTCAGGTTGGAGTTTATTTTGTGCACTGCAATGATTTTCTGTATACTGACTATGTGGGAGCAGAGTGCGTTTGTGCATGCTATGCCCTAGAGACAGTGCTGCACAACACGGCTGAGTGTAAGATGCTGGCAGGGAGGGCATACATGGAGCAGCACAGTCAGGTAGCAGGAATGTGTGTCAGAACATCTGTACCAAATATGGACTGGAGGTCCCAAAATCAAGTTTAGAACAACCAGGCCATCCTGTGGGACTTCCAGAGAAGTTGCAGCATCACAAATGATTTTGCACTTTTAAACTGTGGTTGTATATTACTGTACCTATGTAAAAAAAAAAGGGGGGGGGGCTTACTGGTGTTGTGAATCCCTTTCAAGTTGAAGTCACCAAAACTGTGGATTATTGCCTGCCTTGGCCTCTTGTCTCTGACAATTATGACTCTTTAGCAGCCCATTAATCTGAGATGTTTGTTGAAAGGACGAGCCGGGTCTAATGTCAGCAAGGCTTGTTTCTTACCATATAACATGTCAAGGTTACGTTAGACAGACTTCACACTCTCTTATCTTTTATAATTTCAGAACTACACAATTTCACTCTCTACCGCATGTCATGTTATTATCCCGTGTCCCCCAGACTCATTCTTTTTCATTATAGCAACCTTACCCATTTTGTCTTCTAACCTTTGGACTACAGACCCACCAGGGCCTCACCCATCCTCATTATCCACTTTTTTGGGGCATTTCTTTCCCTCCCAGGAGTTTGATGTGAAATACACTTATATAAAGGAGAAAATTAGAGTAGATACAGCGAAATGACATCAAAACCCAAACTAAATGCCTACAGTGAAAATTTGGGAAACACACTGGGACCACATCATCCACTAATTACCGCATTTTAAAGGATTTCCCACATATTCTTTTTTTAACCCCTTCTTCATTTCCTCTTTTCACGCTTCCATTTTGTTTAGCAAATAGCTTTCCATAATCCTCACTGAATCAATTTTTCGTGTCAAAATGAATAAATTAACTTGCTTTATTTTGGAATAAACCCCTAATACAGGAATGGGTGGTAATTAATTTTTTGTAATTGCCCACCGGGACTGGTGTCAGGAAGATCCCCTCAACAGAAGCGTGGTACATTTAAATAAATACGGCACCATACTGTGCTACAGTGTGGTTTTGAGAACAATTAAGGCTCGTGTGGAAATGGGCTAGTATTAATGGTTTGAATAAGTGACTTTACCAAAAACACATTTTTGTATATTATAAAATCTTGTTGCGCTTACGTATATTGGTTATTGCATGAACCTAAGCCTAAGCCTGAGCTTATGGGGTCTAAAATGCTTCTGTTGGTGTAATACCCATAGCATGGTGTTTAACATTTCTAATTTGTCATTTCCAGCGGAAGATCGGGCGAGTAGACCAAATTTCCTTCCCTGGGCTAAGCTTTTTATGTTCACTAACACGTACATATTGAAGGATTTCAACGATCTCTGTCTAGAAAAGTTGCACTATATTTGCTCCTTAACAAAACCTATGGGTGGGTGGGGGGGGGGCAGCCTTGTAACCCCACCTTGCATGGCACTTCAAACCTTGAATAACACTATTAACGTTCATCTCCTTCCAGGCTGATTTAGGTGTCTCCTCCAACCTCCATCCTGTGTGCCCTACATTTAGAGGCAGTGTATGACTTTGTTGTGATGCCGGGCAAGGTGGCAGAATGTTGGCTGCTAAGTGTGTCAACCCCAGCTGAAGTAGGGGCACAATGGGAGCATTTCTATTCCCCTCCTCCACATTTTTCCGCTCCTTTTCTCTCCATCACACCCACTACAACATCACACATAAAATGAGGGCATGCCCCCAGTGAACACCAAGCTGCCGTTAGTGGGCCTGGAAGGCCTTGACTTAACAAGAAATTGAGAGGAATATCTGTAACACATAACGAGGCACAAACCTCCATTGGCACACCTATTTAAGTAGATGTGATGATAACTGTGGTGTGCTCTTCATGGGATTATTCAGTATTTGACATTAGATTCCCCTCACACTTTTTTTCCCTGTGTAGCGCAGACATCCATGTGCTATACTGCTTATCCTGTTCAGGGTCACTCGTGAGCTGAAGTCTATCCAGGCTGACTTAGGTCAAAAGATGGACGACACCCTGGAATGGTTGCTAGTCAATCATGGGGCAGTTGTGAAGTGATATACAACACACTATGGTTAAAGTCCTCCATGTGAACCATTACCAATGACCCACCCTCATTCCTGTGCATTAGTGTGCTAGCCTTTATAATATCATATTTGGGCAGCACTTTACGCTGTTCACAGAAATATATCTTTAAAGTATACCAGTTTAGGTTATAATTCGCTCTGCTTCACTGTGCTCTTTTATTGTTAAGATGATAAGTTGTAGCAGTTCACTCATTGATTTTGTGAGTGACAGATAACCCTTCCAGGTCTTGGAAAATCTGTACGTTTTCAGTGCTTTTGTTGGTGAATGGGTTCCCCATGACACTAAGCTGCATACTCTTGCAAGAAGTATGTGGGACTTACATTTCAAAATAGAACATTTGTGCAATTTTTGCCCACCAATAATCTCCTTCAAATCTATTATTTCACTGGTAGAAGATCATACCGGTTTACTTGTTGTTATTGGTGTTATACTTCAACATTACCTACTTGTGTTCGTCCCATTTATTGCAAATGCTGATCCAAAATCAGAGAAGAACGAACAAAATCCAAACATATGTAGTTACACCCCTAATCAAAAAAATAAACATGTGTTCCTTACTGTGTGGACTCCTAGGACACAACAAAGCAAAGAGGCCTGAAGTCTTGTTCTTTCTGATTGTGCATCATCAAAAAAGGTGCTAAGATTGATGTGAAGTTTATCCATGTCTGACTATTGTGGTGTACGTGTGCCTTCAAACACCTAAATAGAGACACTCCATCAGGATCAGGGTTTGAAGCTGAGAAATAAAGTGAAGTCCAAAGTGAATCAATACGTTGGCTGTAGATGGGTGGCCACCTGCCAAAGAAACTGGCACATCCAATGTTTCTTCTCTTGGACATCCAGGATGAGTAGTGAGCCATTTAACGCAGTGGAGTCCTCAGTGTAAATGTCCTCTAACTGTTGACAAGTTGACCTTTTCCTTCCTTTTTGCTCATAAAAAAAAAGTAACAAAGAAAATATATAATATGGAAAAATCAAACCCTAGCCTCCAACCACAGGTCTACCTTTTGTCAAAGTGACACACATGGTAAAGTATCAAGTGTCTCATGTGCACACAATAATTGATATGCGCTTGGAATAATCCTGGGAAGTGTAAACTAAGTCAGACAAATACATCCAGCCTGGCAGGAATGGAGATAAGAGTATGCCGAGAGATAGCAAGAACAGGGGTGTGGATCTCGAAAGTGACACCGGAGCGTCGGGGTGGGGCACAGTCATGGCTAAGAGTGCTTCAGCCTTTTGCTCTCTGGGCATTTCAACACACTATAAATCACTCTCCTCGCCCAGCCTTGCATTACGTGAATGATAGATTTTATTTACACAGAGGAGGAAAACACACATGGTCCTTATAAATCATCTCCCGCCTTTAATAATGAGTCAGCTTCTACTCGTTCATCACCACTTCCAACGCTTTCCCTGCCATAAAACCTTGAGGGGGAAGAAAGGAAAACAAACATAGTTTGCGAACAAGGAAAGTGTTTGAAAAAAGATGCGTAGAATGCTCCACAGGCGACCATCGCGTATTTAAAGGTATTAGGAGCCAATACTGCCAAGTTCTGGAGTAAAGCGATGTCAGGTTTTGGGATTTCAGCGAGTTAGTTTGTCACTCTTGGAGAATAACCTAGCAAGACGACGCAGGAACGTTTCTGCTCTTTGACATGTTTATACAAGCTAGCTTGAGCGCCATTAGTCATTCTCACTCGTCTCTCTCTGAAGTCGTTTCTAATGATCGAGCAGAAGCAGAACCACAGCCCCGTGACACGCGTGTCACACAAATCTGCTGCATTTGCCAATGCGGCTGCATTACTGTCAAACCTCATCAAAATTAGGCATTCAAAACCGAAAAACCTTTCCCCGCCCTCCTGGCCCCCTGGAAAAAGATAGCCGATTTTCCGTCTCTGTACTTAAAGTAGATATTGCCTGGCTATCAGAACTCGACAGGGATGGGGCGGAAATTTTGGGAGTCTTTCCTTATGTTTGAAATGAATTAGAAAGCAATCCGTCTTAACAACAGTCTCTGAAAGTGGTACTTTAATATGTTCCGGCTCTTTGGAATTACTCCAAATCACACAAGAAAGGGTAAGGAAGCTGCTGAACACATCTTCTCCGGTCCCTTCTGTGAGAAATATAATATGACACTGAGATAATAAGTAGTGTTAGACAACTGTAACCGAACTCGTAGATGAGAGAACATAAAGGCTTGTGAGCAGCTATGGTAAAGAACTCTAAGTACATGGAAAATGTTGCTACTGCAGGTTTTGTGTCTTTAAAGATTGCTGGCAGGGACTGAACCACCATCCTAAGACTTCTAGAAGATAAACTACAAAGTCTGGCAATAACACATGATGGATACAGTGAGGTACTGTGCCAGTGGTCAGCCAGCCATTCATCCATGTTCTACCACTTACCCTCTTTGTTGTGCTGATGGTGAGGTACACCCTGGACTAGTTGGGACTAGTCAATCCCAAGACACATATAGTCATCCATTCACACTCACACATTTCTGGAGTTTGGATTCTGCATTTACCCTAACATGCATGTTTGGAGATCTTGAATGAAGCCCGAGGACCCAGGGAGAACCCACACAAGAACAGGACAATTTGCAGATGAAGTTCGGAGCAACGAAGAACTGTCCACTAGAATGTGACAGTATGGTAATTTTAAGTTCTATTGAGACTCGGTTGTATGTATATAATATTATAAGTAGTACTGTGTATAAAAATGTAGAAGGTTGCAGAATTGTGTCAATGGCAACACCGTACAACACAAGAGCTGGTGTTACCTTGGCCTTGTGTTGTCATGAATAGGTTAAATTTTCAAAGGGGGCCTGTGCTTAATGAACCAGGAAAAAAAAAGGTTCATTGCCAAATAGCCACATAATTTGTGAAAGTCTAATAGCTACCATTAAGTGAGTGAAAAAGCCATAGAATAAAGATTTAACACTCCGTCTTACTAAAGAGGTTAACTGCTGTGTATAGCAATAAGCAAACGCTGCTCCTCCCATTAAAGATGGTGGCGTGGTTTATTGTCTTGCTTTAGTGAATTGTCACAGTCTGGCAGTGGCTGTATAGTATCCATAAACACTAGTTTATGAAGCCACATATAACCAATGTCATGTTTATATGGAACATTTTTGGTCTATTCATCCCGATCCCCAAAAAGGTAATATATCTTTGACCAGAAAACCGTTTAAGTATATTTGCATTGATTGAATTGCAACTTTAATTATTTTTTTGTGAATAAAAATTACTACATTATGCAAGTTCAGTTCAATGTCAAACTGTATCTAAATGACATCCATGGACACATTTCCCTATGTCTTTCTGTTAGTTCTTTACAGGCTGACATTTTTTACTCTTTTTGAAGCAAAGAAAACCCTGTAATCCTATTAATAATGTTCTCTTGTCCGTGTAACATTTATTTCCTCCTTATCTCATTCCCGCCTACTTGTTCTTCTCACTTTTCACCCTCTCTCACACTCAATATCTCTCCTTATGTCCCTTGGCTGACCCCCTGTGAAAATGTTTCCTTCTAAGGCTGCAAGACCTGAGAGATTGATAGAAAAATAAAGTACATATCTAATGTACCATTTTTACAGTCTAGTAGTGCTGGAAGTATCCCTTCATTGTCCTGCACAAGGCACACCCCATCGATACAACATTCTGCTTCTTCTGAATCCCTAAAAATGGAGGCACCTGCAATAAATAGTTGCAATTCCTAATTGGTCAATGGCATATTTTTGTGAAGCTTCTTAAACTGAGACTGAAGTCGACATTTGAATCCCACCTTAAGTGAGTAGATCTTACGGTGTTATACTGTCAAATAGTGACAGTAAATGGCCCACAAACTAAAATAACAATGTGGAATTATTTTTATGTATATTGAAAGACCATAAATTAATTATGTTGCTAAAAAAAGGGATTTCCACATATTTTTCTTGTAGAAACTTTACTGTTAAAGTGTCGGTGGAAGGCAGTTTTGATGACATCGAAAAACCAGAAAACAGTAGTTCTCATGCACTCTCTCTGGTGACCTGGCGGCCATGCCGGGCGACTTGACAGCAACTGGCCAATAAACAGCTCTGCTGGAAATAATGCATTATGGGAATAAGTTAAAATACTTGCTGCTGGTTTATTTTAAACTGGTATTGGTGCTTGTTTGTATATTTCTTAGGTGTACATTTTGAGTTGATAAGCATGTTGTGAGTCTTCTCAGAGCTCAAGATCGTCTCCTATCAAATAAAAGGCTGCCTGTTCCTCAAAAAATATTGTGTGTTGCAATATGTCTCATGACATGTGTGGTGTGTAATATGGTGCAATGTATGTAAGTACAAAACTGTTAGTCTCTCTGGTCTTAGTGAGTGCAGTTACTACCATGGTAACATTCTGGCAACCCTTTTTATCGTCAAAGTTATCCTTTCAATGTCTAACTCTTTCTTGACCTAATTCTATTTGTTTTTTGGCTCACAGTAAAAACTCCTGTTCTGACCCGAACCTCACAGAACTGCTACATGTATTTCCATATATTAAAGACCCAAGGATTCATCTTAATTGAAGGAAACATTCAGAGCCGTTGAACACTCAAGTGGACGCTTGGTGAGAAGAATGGCAAAAGTGAAGCAACGGCTGACTTTGTGAAAAGTTTATGTTGCTCTCACTCTGGCTGCATAATGTGTTGTGACTGATGAAACATCTCCCAGTAGTTCACACACTTTTCTGTCAGCGCTGATGTAAAAGCCCTGGAGGCAGAGACCTAGGTCTGCCCTTTAAACTGGGGCGTACTCACTATTTCAATTTAGTCCTTAACAAAATGAAAGGGGGGGGGGGGAATACAAATACAACACTGTGTTCCTAAATTGTGTAGTCAAGGTAAATTAAGATCACTTACCGCTCACACCATCCAACCGAAAATAAAATGAAAATCCACTTTAAATTAAGAGGCATGAATTTTTGAGACATAAAAGACTCGTAGTCACATCTTTTCAAGTATTACAAACAATGGTAGAGGTTGTGACATTGTGGAGATACAGTAGAATTCATTCTTATTACATTTTGTGTGGAGGTGTAAAACTGAAGGTATATTCTCTTTTTACAATTTCAGTATACGGTAATAGCTTGCCACTCCGTGCTTCAGATTTTGTGGCCTTACTCTTAACAATTAAACAAAATACTAATGAATAAAAAATTGGTGTTGAGTTGTTAAATACAAGCCTACTACTAGTCAAACGATGCATATTTCTGCACAATGGCCTAAATTAAGCATTTTCAAGCATACAAATTAACTAAGATATGAATATAAGGCCATCCAGAGGACTCATTCAAAGACAACGTGAGGATATGAAGCAGTCTACAATGGTCACTAGGCGTCAGTACTGTTACATTGAGGAGACAAGGTTTTGGCCTGAGCAGGCGTTTACCACCTGGTTCATAACATATTGTTTTTGGACAGTAAAAACTACAGAAGACCAAAACTGTCTTTAAAAAAAAATCCAGAGGATACGTCCCCCGTGTTCCCTGTCCTGTTTTGAATTATTACTAATGTCAATACATCAATTCCACTTTGATTGTTTAATTCCAAATCCCATATGGCAGGAATACACTGTCTGCATAAAAGCCGTTATTGTTCAAATACCTCTAGACTTTATATAAAAAGTTTGCTTTGGTACAGCAGCCTCACCTTGTTCACTACATCTAAAATTAACAACTCATTTATGAGAATTAGTACAGTGTCTCTATTCCACATATTTGACTCGTTGTGATATTCATGAGAAGCAAGTAGTCATCCAACAGCACCAACAAAAGAGGACAGAGATGCTTTACATGAAAATCTAATAGGCAATTTACATTTAAATTTTCACTGTCTCAGTTACGGGTGGATTTAAAAGAGCACGGGCCTGCTTTTAATGCCTTCTTGCTGTCTTCATACCCCCTCCTTATCTTCTCTTCTACAAGACTTTTTCAAACTCCTGTATTTCCCACAAGGCCTTTCATCTTCACCTTTAAGGGTACTCAATTGGACGATGGTTCTCCATAGCCCCTATAGATATCGCACAAAAGTCAAACTGAAGGCCAAACAAAGGCTATTCATTAAAATGTATCCAGCAGTATAAGCACTCAAGTTCAAACTATGCCGCTGGCCTCTCTGCAAGTACAGCACAGATCAAACCATAGCTATGCAACAATGAGTAGTGTGGTCCTCCAACAGTGGGAGGCTGTTGAAGCACCCAGACCGTCTGTATTAAGCAGTCAAACTGTGTAGTCCTTTTTGGGTCAGGACAGATGTCTGATCTACATGTATGAATGGTTACCTATTTCAGAAACGCAACCAAGCAGTGTCCCTTTAAATACTGTACAAAGGAATATTCCATTCCATGATGCGGATCAACAACCACTTTTATTTGACCAATTGGATTACATTTTTGATTTTTGATACACTTTTTCCAAAGAGAAATAATGTAAACTCACAGGCAATGTTGAAGTATCACTTAAAACTCTTACAAGTGTAAAATGAATCTCACCAATGTTAATAAAAACACAAAAAATGCTTAATGCTGACGGACCAAAACATGGTTTTAAGCTGCCATAAGGATACAGTAAAAGGTGACGCCACAATATTTAGAATGGTAGTAATGCTGATTTTAATACTTATTATACTATTTCTAATACAGTATATAAACGCGTGCACGTCCTGTTTGACCCTCACCCTCACCCAACACTTGACGGTACATGGCCCCATCCATCCTCCCTTTGATGAGGTGCAATTGTCTTGTCCCCTTGGCAGAAAAACACCCACAAATCATAATGTTTCCACCTCCATATTTGACTGTGGGGATGGTGTTTTTGGTGTCATAGGCAGCATTCCTCCTCCTCCAAATACTGCTAGTTGAGTTGATGCCAAAGAGCTTAATTTTGGTCTCATCTGACCACAACATTTTGACCCTGTCTTCCTCTGAATCAGTCAGATGTTCAGTGGCAAACTTTAAACGGGCCTGTAGATGGACTTTCTGAATAAGGGGGACCCTGCAGCCACAGCAGGATTTCAGTCCTTCACGGCGTACTGTGTTACCAACTGTTTTTGTGATGACTATGGTCCTAGCTGCCTTGAGATCATTGAGAAGTTCCTCCCGAGTGGTTCTGGGCTGATTCCTCACCGTTCTCATTATCATTGAAACTCCACGAGGTGAGATCTTGCATGGAGCTCCAGACCGAGGGAGATTGGCAGTTAATTTATGTTTCCTCCATTTGCGAATAATTGCACCAACTGTTGTCGCCTTCCCACCCAGCTGCTTGGCGATGTAGCCCATTCCAGCCTTGTGTAGGTCCACAATCTTGTCCTTCACATCCTTGGAAAGCTCGTGGGTCTTGGCCATGGTGCAGAGTTTGGCATCTGGACTGATTGATTGATTGCTTCTGTGGACAGGTCTCTTTTATACAGGTAACAGGCTGAGAGGGCTGCCAATGTTAGCTCGTTACCTGTATAAAATCCACCTGGGAGCTAGAGATCTTGCTTCCTTTTTTCTATTTTTCCTATTCCTTTTTCCTTCATGGAAATGCAAATTAATTTTTAACTCATTTTGAAACGCATTTTTCTGGATTTTTTTTGTCATTGTTGTCTCTCAGGGTTCAAATAAACCTACCATTGAAATTATAGACGGATCATTTCTTTGTTAGTGGGCAAACTTACAAAATCAGCTGGGGTTCAAATAGTTTTTTCCCTCACTGTATATGCTATGCTATAACAGAAAAAACATCAAAACACTAAAACCAAAAAGCAAGCACTGACAACTGACCACCATCCACCTGGAGTTTGCTTTTCAGAGAGGTTGTGCACTCATATGCACATTAGCTGTCAATAATGTCATCAGATCTTTCATTTGTACATTCCCACATAACATAAGCATTTGGGACCAAATATGAGGTGAAAGAAAAAGGTAAATATTTAGCATTGTAATGCAGCTGTGCAGTGTGTGGGAACTTAGAAGGTGCGTTCAAGGACCATCAAACAGTGGGAAAAATTGCCATTCGCATTAAACATTCAAAAACTGGAAAATTTCTAACTATATTATTTTTGAATTAAAAAAAAGTTGCAAATATTTTCAATATAGTCATCCTTTACAAAAATGTGATGTTATTGTAGTTGCATATCAAATTGTTTACCACAGATAGATTTACATGCCTACTTATTATTATAGATAAACTTATTTTTTCTTATTTTACTTGCAGTGATTAATTATGGGTTAACTATGGACAAGATGCGATAAATGGTGATCAGATATTTTAATTGATTGACAGCCGTAACAATTATCTATCCCACGTGCAGAACTGAATGAAAAAATGACTGTATGCACTTGACAAAAACATATACCAAACATATATTCATCAAATTAAAATTACTGGTTGTGTAGTGTAGAGTACGTTTTATGCAATATATTTAAAGAGTAAATGATTTCGCTTTGATACGTTGTAAGGCACGGCGAGGACACTGAGAACTGTATCATCCCTGTTCTTAACAAAAGGTGATAGTGACTTGAGCATAAGAAAAGTTATGGAAAATAACTTTCACCCAAGGACACAGTGCCAGATGTGCTAAGACTTATGGGAGCAATCATAGGTGGCCAAGACTCTGGTGTGGGTCTTATTAAGTTAGGCTGCAACCCAGCACCTTCAGCTTATTAAGCTGTCAAGAGTTGCAATGATTAAAACCAAAGAAAGGTCAGTCCCAGACCCTCAGCATTGTGCAGACCCTGATATTTGCTTTTAGGCCCCCCGACCTAATGAAGACGTTTTACTTGATACATGCAAGAGGGACTAAAAGAAATAGTTCTTCTTTGGCACCTTTTTCTTTTAGGTCTCTATATTCATCCTAGATGGCTAGTAAAAGTGTCAAATACTTTTTTTCACTTTCCCCCATACCCTCATTTCTGCTCTGTCCCTTTTCTCTTCTCCTAGGTTCGTTTGAAATTAATTTAATTCATGACAAAGAAGAAGATAAATAGGGAGAGATAATGTGAAAAAGAAAATCAGAACCACAGGCTAACTGCTTGCTGTTTTGCACTATCCCCGTCTCTCAATTCAGCACTTTTGCATAACATCAGCATGTGTGGGGATCAAAGGAAACAGGTTAATAGGAAAGGGGCAAGGGGATAATTACAGGGAAAGGACAGGTCGGGGAGCGGCGGGTCCAGGTAGGCCCAGCCCTGCTAATGTGCTGCTTTTATGCTGACAGCAAAATTCCAGTGTCTGAAATTGAGGGATTAAAAAAAGAAGGAAAAAAAACCAGTCTCGACGGGTATATTGAGAGCTGTCATGAGGTTCTGCGAATGCTCAATGATGGCCACAACACAGAGATTTATTCTCCTGTCATAGCTGATCATGCCATTCAGACAGATACACTGGCAGAGACAAAAAAAGAGGAGACAGAAGGTCCATCAGAGGGGAAGGGTTCAGGGATTATAACCCCAGGGCAGGGAATCAATCACAGTAGTCAGGTAGGCTGATTTGGGATACAGTGTGTGGTGGGAATGAGTGTGTGAGAATGATGCCATCCTTAAAATGTGCCACTCACTCACACTATTTCAATTTTAGCTCTCTCGAAGAAATTGTGTAGGTGTGTCATTCCCCTTTCTACCATGTCTGGACATCTTTTTTCCTCATTATTTGTACAATAAATGCTGTCAGCGCATAAACATCCGTATACATGTGAACATGTCCGCAATCCCAGTACTGGCGGTCCTTTGGTTATAAATGTTATAAACTATTCCTAATGACTGTGATGTAGGCAGTGTTTTAGAGTAAATTGAACTTACACCTAAATATAAGAACTAACACCTAAGTCACTGATAATGTACACAGAACAAATCCATTCATTGATTTTTGATACCAGTTGGCCTCACCAATGTCGTTTGGAATTGGAGCCTTACACAGAACACATGGGGGGAATAGTAATACACAGTAATTTAAATATTAAATACAGTCATTAACTGAAATAGTCAGAAAAACAGACAGAACTTAGTTTTATTATCTATTTTTATTTTTTATTTTATTAAGACTATTATCTTGCTTAGTTATCACTGTGCATTTCATAGGACTAGATACTTTCCAATGTTCAAAATTACCATTTTTATCCTTGAAGGTTGGTTGCTATCTCTGACCAGCTTGAACCAAACGTGCAGCCACTGTTGATTTAACCACTAAGCATTTCACAATGTAAAATTTCACTTCGCTTTTCACTTTCTTTTTCTTTAACACACTGCAATCATAAGATTCTGCCTCACGTTTTTTAAAGGTTAAACAATAACTAAAAAGAACTAATGTGAAAGTCTTTCCTCAGTGTAGCAATGAGACTAAGTCTTACTCAATCTACGTTTTACATTTGGTAGACAATTAGTATTCCCTAAATATGCGCTCATGATCGTTGTGTCATAATGACTTGTCACAGTTTCTTGTTCTGATGTTTCACAATTGACACATTTATTTTCTTACAGATAATTCCAGTGGTCATTCCTGCAACTATTCACAACAAAGTCAAATTCAAATCCATACATCTTATCGTGTGAAACTGTAACTCAAAATAATTTTACTTCCACCTGCTGAACACATATCCTTGCATCACTGTGCCACCATAATATGTGAGTGGATGCTTAAAGCTACACTGACCAGATACCAGAAATAGTATCTCTTAGTGCATGTTTTTGTCAATGAAAAATCTTAATTAAAAATTGTTGAGCCGGGTTACCACCAATGCAGTGTGAAAAGGGGCATAAAGGCAATAATTAGACTTTAATCAAAGTACTACAAGTGAAGCAAACTCAATTACATTCAAATGACCAAAGGCTAACCCGTAACCCTAATGAGGATAAGCGGTATAGAAAATGAATGCATGAATGACCAAAGGCTACAGGAGCCATCAGAGATCAACTTACCCTATTGATTCAATAACGATATCACAATTTCCTCAATGACACCTAGTCTCCCCAGCGCTCTTGGGACAACAACCCTGATTTATTCCTTCCATGACCTGTCGACATAGTCCGTTTTAAACATGTATGAGTGGCATATCTCTTTTCAACCCACATCCCCCTTTCAACAGTTTTAGTCACATGTTGGTTAGTCAAAACTCATTAGCAATGTCCTCTAAATCTGAGGCATCAGCGTGTGTCTCAGTCGACTACAAGACTGGAGGCTACAAGAGCGCTGTCTGCATGAGAAACACCTGTTCCAACCTCTTGTCTCTCTGATGCCCTCTATGGAATCCATGCCCTAAATAGTCATGTTTTACCTAAGGCCTCTTATTCGTTGTTCTGCTACAACAGAAAAGTGAAAGTGCTCATTATAAAATCTAGACAAAGGGGTAAAGACTATCTCTATAAGAAAAAAAAAAACACAGGAATATGTTGTAGTCAAATGTACACCTACTGTACATTCCATCGTTGGGAACAGTTGGATGTTTTCACAAAGTATGCTGACTGTGCAATACCGCTCAGAGATTTCTGGGGAAAAAAAACTCTCATGCAGCCTAAAAGCAATCCCAACAGGAGCAGAACGTGAATAATAATGCGGTATTCAGGAGGCCGTCACGTACAGTGTATACTGCTGGCTGTGTTTGGCTCTCCTCTACTCTCCTGTGTCACACAACACCTCCCTTCCACTGACAGAAAAAAACCTTATCTGGCTATCTTGTGATCAGTTACATGCTCATTATGTTGGATCCATCAACATGGTGAAAAGCTTGAACACTCTCTTTTTTTCCCTTCTAATAGTTCCCAAGATACACTCAACTGCAGTTGAAAGCTCCAGTTACCTGAAACAAATTGCCTCAAGAAATCCGAACTGCCGCTAGTCTGCAAATGTAAAGAGAGAGGCATACACACACTTCAGAACCTTAAAAGGCACAATACTCCTGAGTTTTCTGCCGTAGAAAAATGTCCGCTTCAAAAAAGAAATAAATAAAAACTAAAAAAAGGAACCTTGTAGTGTGCATTCACAGAGTTTATGCTTTGGGCAAAAACATTGTGCTACCCCCCCATTCCCGCAGTATACTGTAAAAGCGCTTTGACACAGCGGTTAGATAGAGTTTCACAGTGTGTTGCAGTGAATGTAATATGTTAAGATGTTACCAACATGGTTTCCATTACAGTAGAACAACACATTCACATTTTGTAAAGATAAGCACTGAGGGGGCGATGGGAGCATAGCCTGCTGTGACATACTGAGTATTTCTGTCAACTTGGAGAAAAAAAATAAACAGGGATCAGGCAGACCTACTATATCATATAAGAGAGATCCAGAAATAAGTACTGACGAAGAAAAGCGGTCTATATATTAGCACAAAAGAGACCTGGAATTGACTAAATCCCTTGTTTTCATCCTGAGGCAACAGCACGACAAACACAAGCAGACCACACTGACATGCCAGACGTAAGTGATATTTTTATCCACTATTCTTTGTCAGGCGAAACGCTAAACGCCTCCTCTGGTAGAAAAAGATGGTGGGGGTTCTGACCTAACAGCTGTTTTCATAGGCAAAAAGAAAACAGACTTACGTGTCACTTTTTAAAGAGTGAGCTACTCTTTAAAAAAATAGATTCAAACATCAACGCTATTTCAACAAAAAACGAATTGCCTTTATGGTATCTCACGAAAGTGATCACACCTTCTTTCTTATCTGAATGCTGTCATTCATGTTTCTTTAACTTCCTTGTTGCTAAAATGATGAGCTCCCAGCAATCAGCTGGTGGCCAAGTCAGCTTTGTACAGGTCAAGGCAGACTTATCACATGACGGCCGGCCTCCCGGTGGCTCTTGGACTGTGCGTTGGCAGATGAGAACTGCTTCACAGCTTGCATAATTCCCCGGATGGGTGTGATGAGTTCACAGAACCTATAGGAGGAAGTAAATTGGAGGGATTGCTGACATATAATCGTTTCAGACGGCTGTGTGTGTGTGGGCATATGCGCTAAAGATATGGAAAGTGGGAAGAAGCCTCAATATGTGTTCCACTTGCACTTACACACACAAAGAATGAGGACATTTATTTGGAATAGCCTCAGAAATGCACATTTGCACTTTGCGATGCCCATAGGTGAAGAAGACAGAATGAGGTCAAACATAGTGGCAAAAACCACTGAGATGTCCGACTGCTGAGCTCTTCCGAGGTTCATCACTTTAAACAGGCTGAAACAGCAGGAGAAGCTTCTGCAGCCGAGCAGGGACCGCCCCAATTAGGATGAGCCATGCGTAGTACAATGGCAGGCCATACACGCATGCACACCTTAGCTCTCACTTTGAGAGACAGTCCCACCTGGCTCAGACAGCCTCCTGTGTAACAAGGAGGGGATGTCTGAGTCAGGAGCTGTATCCCCAATTCAGGGGTTCTATCCTAGGACTGCATCTGCCCCTGTTGAATGGGATCTCTTAAGGCCAACTGATTGTATTGCATGTTAGCAACAATTTGCCCTGTATTGTACATTTTCCAGGTCGTGTAATATATGGCACGCGTCTTGCAGTGTTATGTTACACTGCACGAGTCCACCTGCATTGTTAATGCATTTTTTATCACAAAGCATCCTTAGGTTCTAACAAAAAAGCTAGATTGCTGACAAAATGTTAACCGGAACGGAAGTCGGCCATGTAGCCAATCTATGAAGTCATCGGGGGTGGCTCAAAAATATGTCTAAAAAAACCACAAAGTATGTGTTTACAGTTTTACATGCATAAAACAATTTGAAAAGCATATGAATGATGAATAGAAGGAATAAATGCATATGTATGGCTACCTTTAACTTCACTGAAGACGTGATTCTTGATGTGAGTGTTCTGTCATGTTGTAAGTTATTTCTTGAGTTCAATTCAATACTGTTTTTCACCCTCTTTACCAGAATGTGGACACTTAAAACTTTCTTTGGATCAATTTTGGATTACTGAGGTGAGAAACACTTCTGATTTCAAGAAACAGACTAAAAGAGTGATACTATGAATGGCAATTCATTGCAAAGTCCATCTGTGTCATGAAAATGAACTTAATTCCAAATAAGCATTTCCATTACCATTTCATACCCAAGGAACATGCTGATGGAGGAAAATGTTGGGCTTCAGGATTCCCCACTATCACCCTCATTTTACCACCTTCATTGTAGCTTTTATGGTGGTCTAACAACACAGTTTTGACCGGAGACTGTCACCCCTAGTAATCCTGGTTGTAAGTGTCAGTAAGCTAAATGTTAAGTCACTATGATCCCTGACACCCTAAGAGAAGTATCAGTTTGTCCCCATTATCACACACAGCAGGTCCAGATTATATAGCTCTCCGGGTACACCAAGTCCTTCTGTAGGTGTCTAATTATGCAATATGTCTACAATAAAGCAGTTCAATGCATCAGTGCTTGCAGTATGTGGAGAAAATTCTTCATGCTTCATCATCTCCCCCTCAATTTGGCCTTTCCACTTCCTAATGCCCCGTGTCACATCAGACTTTGAGTGTGCAAGTCTTGTTTTGGCCTGCTGTCAGAATGCGTCGCACATTGAATAAACATATTTGCTGTGGCATATTGTTGTGCCTGAAGGGGGTCTTGGAGTGGAGGAAGTCCCTTTCAGCATTTAACCACAAATGCCACCTCCTCTTTCTTCCACACATGCACTAACGCTGTCACGATGCACACACCTGATCCTGACAATCACCGTGCCATGACTGATCTGCTCTTCGTTGAGGTCACGATGGAATGACAGCTGTCCCGGAGTCCCCATTACTTCCTCCTAACAGCGGGGAATTAAAGACAAACAAACTTGAGGCCAATGAAAGTGGAGGTGAAATTGTGTTTGTGTGTCCTTGTGCCGCTGCAATGGAGCTACATTGTAAGGAGCGGGGGCGCCATCATTCTCTTGTGTTTGAAGGGAGTAATAGGGGCAGAACTCTGCAGTTTTCCCATTTCCTCCCATGTCCTTATCTAGCTAACATGGACATAGGGGCAAAGAAACAGTGCCTCGTATGAATAAAAAAAAAATATGTTGGCAAATGGCAACACTTGCAGCCCAATGTTACAGAACAAAAGTTTACATCGCGTGAGTTATGCAAGTAAACATTATAAGTACTGAATCAATCCAATCATGGATCATTCTCAGGCAATGCGATAAAAAACACATAACTGTTAGCACAAGTAACACAGCATTTCATAAAAAGAACATCATACCAACAGTAAAATATGGTGGTGGTAGTGTGATGGTCTGGGGTTGTTTTGCTGCTTCTGGACCTGGAAGGCTTGCTGGGATAGATGGAAGCATGAATTCTACTGTCTACCAAAAAATCCTGAAGGAGAATGTCCGGCCATCTGTTGGTCAACTCAATCTAAAGCCATCTTGGGTGCTGCAACAGGACAATGACCCAAAACACACCAGCAAATCCACCTCTAAATGGCTGAAGAAAAACAAAATGAAGACTTTGGAGTTACCTAGTCAAAGTCCTGGCCTGAATCCCATTGAGATGCTGTGGCATGACCTTAAGAAGGCAGTTCATGATAGAAAACCCTCAAATAAAGCTGAATTACAACAATTCTGCAAAGATGAGTGGACCAAAACTCCTCCAGAGCGCTGTAAAAGACTTGTTGCAAGTTATCGCAAACGTTTGATTGCAGTTATTGCTGCAATCAGGATGCACAACACAATGTGTGAGTTCTCTCTTAGCCAATCAGGATGCAGACACAACACATGGTTTTCCTTTAGCCAATCAGGACATAGATACAACATGTTGGTTCTCCATAAGCCAATCAGTATGCAGAACAAAATGCACGTTAATACCTGTAAAAAAAAAAAAAGCACAAAAGATTTTGCAAAATAGTTAGTCTGCAAAAGGTGAACCGCGATGTCGAGAGGGAACACTGTACTGTTGTCATGTAGCTTATTTCACTTCCTGTTGACCAGAAAGGACATAGAGGGCAAGATGTCCGCTTTTGCAACAGAAAGTTTGGACTATCTTGGTGTTTTCCTGACCACACAGTTTGATTACAAAAGCAGAATAATGTGCTGATATCTGCTACAACATCTGGTACTGCTGAGAGGTACGAACTCGTCAAACTAAACAAATTATAAGCGCCAACAACCGCTAGCAAGGCAAGCTAACCCACTAACCAGAGAAGCTCAAGACGGTTGCTTAGCAACAACACAGAGAAGAAACTATTGGAATTTAGGCGCAGAGAGCCCGGGTCCAGATACCCCGGAAAGACCACCTCTGGAAATAATGTGACCACCAACAGAACTGCTAGAAGAAGCAAGAAGATGGGGTACCAACACCGTCTCAGCTACTGACCCATGGGGAGCACTATGTATACAATGGCTTGAAGAACGTATTGATTGTGCAAATGGAACAGGTATGGCAGGAAATCTTGGCTCATACTGCAAACAATGCAGCAAAAAGTACAATATGATCTGAAAAGCTTCCATAAACACATTGGAACACTAAAACGACAGCCTCAAAGAGGTTCTCTAAGTGTCAAGAGGGGGTTAAACACCCGAGGGAGGAAAAGAGAGAAAAATAAAATCAAGGTATTACAGGACAGCAGTGCTGCCTTGAGCACCACTCTTAAAGTAGATAATGAAACAAAAGAGAAAATCACTGAACAAATGAGAAACACGATTGATCAAATAAATGAATGATGTAATTTTGACAACAAAAACACACCTCACAAACAAAAACAATACAGAGGGATAGATTACATTCACTATCATTTGACATCATCGCAAGCATGTCACAAGGGACTGATCTGCAAGAAGCATTAGATTTAGGAACCCATTTATCTACATCAAATGACACTCAAATTACAACACAACACAACAATTACAGCTTTGCAGGACAAAAAGATCTAAAAATGGAAATATTTTGCTCTCCACAAAAAACATCATCCGGACACGAACTTTTTATCCCACATCTGAAATGACTGCTGTTACTACAGGGAGGAACAATACCATAATAACTTAAATATTGACAATATTTTGTCAGTTATTCACATGAAGAGCATAAGCATGCACGCAGATTATAACAGACAAATTTGGACAACATTTGAGTCAATTCAAGGAACCCTTCAAAGTAGTGGTGGAGGAGTAGAACGTGTACGTGGACGAACATCTCAACTACAAATTGGTAAGGAACATGCCGTTTGCATTTAATAGCATCTTAGACTGCATAGCGATTTTAAATCTTGAAAAAAGAAGCAAAATTTATCACTAAGTTGTTTACATAGAACACCTGAATTGAAATGTTTGACGACTGGATCAAAACAACCTTCACAGACAACAGTCAAACAACTATCTCTGTATGTGCAGAATCTAACAAAGCACAGAATAATCCCTTGATGACTTCATAGATACAATGTACAGTTTGAGTCTCTGTCCTAAAATCCCCGGACCAAGGAAAATAACAGACCATTGTGCCACGCTAATTGATAATATATTCACCAATGATTTTGATAACAGCACAACTAGTGGTCTGCTAATTAATGATATCAGTGACAATCTTCCAGTGTTTACAGTTCACAATGAACACTATAAAAATAATCTTTGTTCCAAAGACAAAAAATGAATGGTACTAAGAATGCAGATTACCATCAATATTATCACAGATGGAAATGCCAGAAATACTGATATGAATGAGGTGGTTATTAACTACTTTGTAAATATTTGTCCAAAGCTGGAAGAAAAGATCCCACATTTCTTGGTCAGTGAAGGAAGTGAATACATTTATGGACAGGAATCCCAACTCCATGTTCCTAAATGTTGTGACCAAAAATGAAATTATTGATATTGTAAATAAATGTAAATCAAAAACATCAATTGATTGCAATGGAATTGAAATGAAACAATAAAATATGTCATTGATGAGATTGCTGCAAACATGAAAATAGCTAAAGCAGTACCAATTTTCAAATGGAGACAGCCATCAATTCACAAACTACCGACTACTTATAACTACAATTTTTCAAAATCATTGAAGAATAATGAGCAGCATACCCCTGGAAACAATTTATTACTTGCCGACGATACTATTGCGTTTTATTCTGGAGAAAGCACACAAGAGGTAATAGGTAAGTAGGTAGGTCACAGATTAATTGACTATATTAAATACTGTATATGCATTTGAATCTCCGTTGGGCATCTCTGTGTGGAGTTTGCATGCTCTTCCCGTGCGTGCGTGGGTTTTCTCCGGGTACTCAGGTTTCCTCCCACATTCCAAAATCATGCATGTTAGGTTAATTGGCTACTCTAAACTGTCCATAGTTATGAATGTGAGTGTGAATTCTTGTTTGTCTGCCCTGCGATTGACTGGCAACCAGTCCAGGGTGTACCCCGCTTCTCGCCCAAAGTCAGCTGGGAAAGGCTCCAGCATTCCTGCGATCCTAATGAAAAGGGATGGATGAATGGGTTTGATAAATACAGACTATCCCTGAGCCAAAGTAAAAGTAACATTTTATTATTAAATATATTTATTCAATAATAGCAGACAGGATACTAATGCTCAAATACAAATTGACGGTGTGAAAATTGAAAGGCTGAAAATTAAAGACATTTTTTTCTGGGGGTTATAATAGATGATAATATGTGCTGGAAATCAACATTAAAAATATACAACATAATGTATAAATACCGATAATAAATATGTATATATTCTTACTAATACTGAATAAAAGAACATTTGTTCTGGACCAAAAATCACTCCATGCTCTCTATTGATCTCTGGAATTACCATATTTAACTTATTGTTGATTGTTGGAGATATGGGGAAATAACTATAAAAGTACACTTCACTCACTAACCGTGGTACAAACGAGATCAGTTAGGATAATCCATCATGCTGCTTAAAGAGAACATATAAACCCTTTATTCTTAAAATCACAATTATTAAAAGTTGCAGATCTGGCTAAATTTACAGCTAAAATTATGCATAAAGAAAACAATAACCTCCTACCCAAAAACAAAAACAAGAGAGGAGAAATATGACCTTAGGGAAAACTTTTGCTTAAAACATTTATATGCAAGAAACACACTAAAAGAATTTGGCATATCTGTTTGTGGAATTAAATTATGAAACAAATTGAGTAAAAAACTCAAACAATGCACTAAAATTAGCAATTTCAAGAAACAGTATAAGCAGTTGATGTTTGAAAAGACAAGACTGAATCAAGTACATACAATGCTACTGTATGTCTAACGACTACTACAGTTACTGCGAACTTTTCATTTCTTTCTGACTACATTGTTTGTAGTCATTTACCATCCAACTATATTTCTATCAACTATTAACCCTATCACCAGTTTATTATTGTTTATTTTTATTATACTGTATATGTATTACTCTTAATTATGACTTCTACATAATTTTGTGATTCTAGATGTTGAATTTTACCACATTGTTATAATGTCTTACCATTTTTCTTATGTGTTGAAGATAGTCAAAGTGTACATTTGGAATACAGGAAGTGAACAAATGTATTGTAATTGATGTGAAACTAAGAGCGGGTAGGATTATATAAACCTTGCTTCTTGCTGCTCCTTTTTTGACATGTGGAACTGCAAATTGTACTACGTGTCAAATGTATTCCAATGTAACTTGTATGCATGTTCGAAATCTATTTAACCAAGACCATACCTAAGTTTCATATTTAATCATTTGATCATCATCACATCAGAGACAGCCTTCAGTGGTGGCATTACCAAAATGTGGAATTAATCCTTAAGACATTTTTGGTTAAATTGGTTGATGAAATGGTGATGTCCTAATCGAAGCTAATAAATACAAAATCGCGTATTTGAACTCTTTGTTTTTATTCACCATTCAATAACAAAACAATTCTGCATACTGTAGCAATACATGAACGTTACATGAATCTCGAGCTGTTATTTACACTAAAAGGGCAGTGTTACACTAAAAGGCCCATCCCTGATGCACCCACCTTTTTGTTTGTATATCTGATGTATATGTACATTTATATGTATATGTGTTACACATTGTTTAGTATGCGACCCAAGCTCGGTGCTGATATTGGCTTTTTGGTTGGTTCGCAGCCCCCCCCATCTCAAGGGAGAGCATCGCTTTAACAGTGATTTAAGTGTAAAATCTGGCCATGGGAAAAAAGGTCATTGAATCTGCATAAGCCTCTTGAGCCAGGCTTAGGACTCTGTTGGCCTTCAAGAAAATGGAGGCGAATAGAGACTTGCCAGTCTATCCTAATTCCCTTGCATCTCTCATCCCTCTCTACACCCCAATTCCATTTTCAGCCCCTTTCCATGCAACTCCTTTGAAACTGCAGTACCACTTGATCCTTGATCTCATCCTTGGCTTTACAAAATAATACATACATAAGGATGCAATGTAAATTGGGCTTGTGTGACATAGTAGTTTTTATTTCCTCCACCGACTTTTCCATCTTGTAATGAGAAGATCAGTACACAGTGTGCTATAAAGTCCACTTCCTGGATCTTCACCATAATTAATTGGACACCAGCATATTACATGTACAGTATTACTAAGGAATATACATTAATTAGGAATTACTGTATAAAACTGGTGATTACAGCATGTCATTGTTTGTGTTTGTGTTTATGTGTCATTGTATGTAAGTTTGGTTAGTATTGTTTGTTCTTGCAGAAAGGTTCAACATAAAGAAAAGAAACCACTACTGGGTAAACACTTTGTTGTGTACTGAATCTGCTGAGAAATACCAGTGCTAATAAAAAAAAAATAATTATAAGAAAAAGCAGAATAAAGTAAAAAAAATAATGGTAATGGTTAGTAAAAGTTTGATTCTCAACATTAAATAATAAAAATAAAATAATACATACAGTCATCCCTCGTTTATTAAACCAGCATTAATCAATGTATACAATGGTATGCAAAGGTTTGGGCACCCCTGATAGTTTTCAAGATTTTCCTTTATAACTCATTAGTTGTTTGGATCAGCAATTACAGTTAAATATAACATACAGCAGAGGAACAGTGATATTTGAGAAGTATAATAGATTTTTTTAGGATTTACAGAAAGTGTGCAATAACTATTTAAACTAAATTAGGCAGGTGCATAAACTTGGGCACCTTTGTTGTTTTATTGATTTGAATACCTTTAGCAATAATTATTGGAACACATAATTTGTTTGGTAAGCTCATTGACCCTACATACACAGGTTATCCAAATCATAAGAAACGGTATTTAAGGTGGCCAAGTGCAAGTTGTTCTCCTCTTTGCATCTTCTCTGAAGTGTGGTAGCATGGGAGCCCCAAAACAACTGTCAGATGACCTGAAAACAAAGATTGTTCAACATCATGGTTTGGGGGAAGGATATAAAAAGCTAGCTCAGAAATTACGGCTATCAATTTCCACTGTGAGGACTATAGTGAGGTAATTAAAGAGCACAATCACAGTTCTGATTAAGCCCCGAAGTGGCAGGCCAAGAAAGCGCTCGGACAAGCAGAAGCGAAGGATGGTAAGAACAGTCAAATTCAACCCACAGACCAGCTCCAAAGACCTGCAACATGATCTTGCTGCAGACAGTGTCACTGTGTATCGGTCAACTACTTAGCGCACTTTGCACAAGAGGATGCTGTATGAGGAAGAATCCGCTTCTGCGCACATGTGCCACAAACGAAGTTGCTTGATGTATGCTAAAGCACATTTGGACAAGCCAGCTTCGTTTTGGAACAAGGTGCTGTAGACTGATGAAACCAAAATATTGTTATTTGGACGTAACAAGGGCAGTTCATGGGGGATGAAAAACACTACCCCCAGTAAAATTGGTTGTGGCTCCATCATGCTGTGGGGCTGTGTGACCAGTACAGGTACTGGTAATCTTGTTAAAATTTAACATTGCATGGATTCCAGTCAGTATCAGCAGATTCTTGCAAACAATGTTCAAGAATCAGTGACAAAGTTAAAGTTGCGCCACAGCTGGATACTTCAACAAGACAACAACCCTAAACACTGCTCAAATTCAAGTACATTCTGGAATAGAATTTCAGTCCCCTGACCTGAATGTTATTGAAAATCTTTGGTGTGATTTAAAGTGGGCTGTCCATGCTCGGAAACCATCAAACCTGACTGTTTTGTAAAGAAGAAGGAGCAAAGATACTGTCAACCAGAATCCAGAACCCACCTACACAAGTCTTCACTGTGCTGCTACTCTCCTGAGGGGACACTATCCAGTGAACTAGTCAAGGGTACAATTCAATAAGGACAAATGTACATCCAAAAGGACAAAAAAAATGCTAATTTAATCATGTAGTTGTATTAATAAGTAAGGAAAAGACGCTTTCCCCTGTCGTGCAGTTGACTGGCAACCAGTCTGCGGCACATCAAGTCAGCTAGAAAAGCCTCCAGTTCATCCGCAGCCCTAATGATGACAAGCCGTATAGAAAATGGATAGATGAAAAATAAAGACTCAGAATTGCAGAGACTGCGGTGTTGTCAATTTGTGCTCAAATACTCCGACTTGAGTCGAAATTTGTTTGCCCTGAAATCATACAACTTAGACCAGGGGAGGGCAAACAACGGCCCGCCAAGTGTTTGAATCCGGCCCACCGGTTGTTTTCAAAGTCCATCCATCCATCCATTTTCTATGCCGCTTATCCTCATTAGGGTCACGAGGATGCTGGAGCCTATCCCATCTGACTTTGGGCGAGAGGCGGGGTACACCCTGGACTGGTCGCCAGTCAATCACAGAGCACATATAGACAAACAACCAGTCACACTCACATTCATACCTATAGACAATTTAGAGTCACCAATTAACCTAACATGCATGTTTTTGGAATGTCGGAGGAAGCCGGAGTACCCGGAGAAAACCCACGCACGCACGGGGAGAACATACAAACTCCACACAGAGATGCCCAACGGAGATTTGAACCCAGGTCTTCCAGATCTCCTGGCTGTGTGGCCAATGTGCTAACCACTCATCCACCGTGCGGCCCTGTTTTCAAAGTATTTAATTTAAAATTTTGACATACAAGCTGGCAAAGTGACTTGCAAGTAGTCAATCTGAGACAACCTTTTGATGGTTTAAGTAGCTTTTCACATGCAGCGATCCAGACAATTACTTCACCCATGGTGCCAAACAAACAAACGCAAGTCATGACATGTGTGTAGGAAGTAAAAAAGGAGGAACTTTCACATACTCTTTAAACACTTTAATAGTCAATGTTTTATCATTCATAGTTCATATTGTATATCACACATCCTTGTGTACATTTTGGGTATCTTATTCAGTAAACAAACAAAAAAAACCAGCAAAATTCAATTTCGTTATTTGATGTGGTCTGATGCTTTAAAGTGCCCCTGAAAAAAGGGACACAAGCACATACAGCAGATTGTTTGACACTTTTGTAGATTAAATAAGACAAATCATTCCAGGCGGACTGTTAGTGTGCTTTGTATGTCTTGTATTCCTTATGCTATAATTTGAAATACTATACACTACATTTTAAAATGTACCAGACACATTAGGTGAATTTGCACATAGTATTGAATTGGTATCACCAATACCAGCCTAAATTTTACCCAGTATCAAATCAGAACTTAAATCAATGGTATCGCACATCACTGGCGCACACATAGCAGCAGTCTTCACTCCTGTAAACATGTGGAAATGCGAGTGAGGTCGTGCTTCTGCGAATGCATGTCTCTTTGCAGGCGCGTTGCGTTCATATTGCAAGTCGCATTGGTTTAGTAATGTGAACGACCACTTTAAAAAATCGGATTTTAAACAAAAAACCCGAATTGGGAATCCTACCCTGCAGTCTGAACGTAACCTTCGAGGAAGTGACAATAATACACTGTAACAGGAGGAAGGGGTAAGAAAGCTGCACTTCCACTGTCCACGAACTCTTGACTGTTATACATCACAGTTTTTAGTTTCCATGCATGCAACACGTTAAAGAAGTATGATAATCGTTCAGGCAGGGTGAGTCCGGACGGTGTTTTTGAAATCAAAATAGTGTCAGGCTTCATTTCCTTCCCCACTGCCACTTAAACAAAGGGGCATTTTGAAGGCGTACAGGAGGCCACGATGACAGTGTGTCCCTGGAGCGTTTTCACCGTGTTTAAAAACATATGGGAATGCTTTTTTTGAAATACATAAAAGGATAAAGAGTGTTCTACTGGTCTAAAGGGAAACAGAGCTGCTTTGGCACAGTGTTAATTTTAACAGCTTCTCTCCTCTTTATTTGAAACAGCATTAACCTTGGGGCCGCCAGACCTCTTTTGAAGTGCTCTCTGCCTAGCATGAGAGTATCCAGAGTGAGGTCAGTCAGTCTGTCATTAAGAGTTATTAATGAATAGTGGCTTTGAGTTGAATTTTTTAAACATAAGTGTGAAACAATGTCTAATTTTACCATTAAGTAAAATACCAAATTCCAGTTGCCAGGACTGTAAAAATGCAATCACCTTTTGATTTGTCCTGGTTTAAAGTAGGACAGACAGTAAAAAAAAAACACAAAAAAACTCCGAGGCCTCGGGGCACTGTAAAGTGGTAAAAGTCAAAACGTGTTATGGTCATCCAAGTTTTTGACATGAAATGCTCATAAATAAGGATGAAGTATGCCAATACTATGCACTATTCATTATATGCTTTTTGAAACTACATGAACCGTGATGAATTGAGAAGAATAAAATATTCTATACCACCCAGAACTGGAGGGGAAAGCCAGTATGTGTGTGAAATCAATGTGACACCCACCGCCTACCTACAAACAATTGATAGGGACATTATTGAATGCTCCAACACCGCAAGCAACAACTGATCCTTCCCAATTAAATGTGTAATGTCATGTCTACATTCACATAAACACCATCATTTATTGTCAAGAAAATGCACAATCCTTACATCAGATGTGTCAAAATGTAAGGCAAACATCACAAATCAACTTACCCGGAATGTTTTTCTCCTCTGCATTTCCCTCTTGCATATCTGCTCTCATTTTTGTTGGCTTGACCTCTGCTCTCGACCCCCGACCCATGACCCTGAGACATCTGACCAGTCACCACTCAGGGGAACTAAATTAATAGAAGTGCTGCTCGTTAATTGCATGAGGGGCCAGCTAAGAAATTCATCACCTCAGTCATTGCCATTGCTTTACTTTGACTCACCAGGCTTCCCCCTCCTTCTTCTTCTTTGGCTTCCCAGAGGCCATGTGGGGGCAAGCCCAGCTGTGGTTTTCCTATAACCCTTCTTGTGTTTGCTCAGTAATTATTCAGCATCAGCCCTTATTAATCAAGTCAATGCCCGTACATTTTAAATGGAAATTGCTGGGATTAATACGAGCATTCATTTTGTCTAGGAAATCTTGATGGCTTGAGTCCACTAATCGAATTGGAATAAAGAGGCTACGGCAGTGGGAGGGGCTTGATTAAATTAAAAGAGAGGCAAAGGCACACATTTCAATGTGTCCACTAGCAGGGTCCTTAGGCCCTGTTTGCGGGTTTACCCACAAACAGGCAATTAAGAGATGATACTGCATAAAACAGTTTTGGCTTCATTACAACTGATGATTTTAATCATGCACATACAGGTGCATAGAGGCTATAAAAAGCAACAACGGCTGTATCCAGCATGCATATGGGACAAGTAATTGTGTATGCTCCTGAATACTTAGTCAGACACCTACACAACATACACATCACCATATTCATATTTCCACGTATGGTCTTATGAATAAATAAAAAATAACACGTCTGTATTATATTTGCACTCACTGCTTAGTGTCGTTTGCCTCGCTGCAGCTTTCAGGTGAAGTGAAAATTGCAAGAGTTGGATCATGATGCCAATTACCTGCAGGCTTCACCTCTACATGTACTGTACATGGCAAAAAACCTTCCACAAAACAATGTTCCTATGCACACAAATACACATAAATAAGGCACTTGTTGAGTGTGAGTTAAAAAAATAAAACATAAAAAAATAAATGACAAAAATGAAATAAAAATATTCTGTAAACAACAGAGACAGGAACGGAGTCATACAGCCTGTTGCCGGATGTTGACTCTAGATTTACTCCATCATCCTTTACATAAACTCAAAGCTTTTTTCCCATAAAGAACAATATGATTAAACACATCATAAAACCTTTATAAATCTGGTGAAAAAAGGTCAAACATTGTGAATGTGTCATAACTTTAGTGACATTTGACCAGGCATGGGTCCAGAAACTCGTAAATGGTAGCAACCAGAACAAAAAAAAGTTAGTATATAGCTATGAATGAAAAAATGAAGTATAGTTACCGCCGACGGTAACTTGACGGTGTTACACTGACTTGTCACCGGCACAGCTAAAATGTTCAGGCCGAAACACGTGAAAGTTTAGTTGTACTTCTCAAAAGATGCAGCCACGTGCAACAAGTGCTTGCCGGTTATTTGTGTAAGTAACGTCTTGTAACTTCATTTTGCTCAATTATTACATGACACTATGTAGGATTAACTAGCAAACACCCTTGTAACAGTGCTGCATCGCTACACTTGTGTATCACTTATCAATCTCTGCTCAAATTGCGTGCACTTACACAGCAGAATGTACGCATTTATTAGTTTTGCACATTCCCTGTGTTGTATTATGGCAATTTGTTGTGAATTATGTCATATTGACGCCGCACCAATTCGCCTGTCCGATCCAGTGAGAGTTGAAGGTCACTACTCAGTGAAGCCAGCAGGACTACGCCATTTGCAAAAATCAGAGACCAAATCCTGTGGCCACCAAACTGAAACCCCCTCAACGCCCTGGTTGCGCCTAGAAATTATGTCCATGAAAGTAATGAACAGAATCGGTGACAAAGGGCAGCCCTTGCGGAGTCCAACTCTCACTGGAAACGGGTCCGACCTATTGCTGGCAATGCGAACCAAACTCTGACACCGGTAATACAGGGAACGAAACCGCCTGGATTAGGTGGTCCGATACCCCATATTCCCGAAGCACTCCCCACAGTATTCCCCGAGGAACACGGTCGAATGTCTTCTCCAAGTTCACAAAACACATGTAGACTGGTTGGGCAAACTCCCATGCAACCTCAAGGACCCTGCCAAGAGTATAGAGCTGGTCCACAGTTCCACAACCAGGACGAAAACCACACTGCTCCTCCTGAATCCAAGATTCGACTATCCAGCGGATCCTCCTCTGAATAGACCTTACCAGGAAGGCTGAGGAGTGTGAGTTAGAACACACCCTCCGGTCCCCCTTCCTGAAAAGCGGGACCACCACCCCGGTCTGCCAGTCCAGGGGCACCGACCCCATTTTTATTACTTATGGATGTTACCAAAAAGGCACTTAAAGATTAAAAGTTATTTTGAGCCAGAAAGTAGCATTCTTATAACCAGATATAGCACTTTTAGCTTAGCATATCCATGACAACCAATTACATATTTTATAATTTGTTATTTATTTTATTAGTGACATTAATGTTGCTGAAACTTTTTTACAAAATTCTCATGATAAAATTTGAAAAAACAAGTTCTGCTGCAACACATGCAGCCCGTATATGAGTATGGACTCTTGAGTGCATACAAGAAATCAGCTTTTCTCCGCCTCTTTAGCATTCCAGCTCTCCATCATCTTATCTTTACCATGTTTTCACACCCTGCGACCGAGATTGACACAGCGATTAGATTGGACATAGTTGACGGTGAAAGCAATCAGATTGTGTATTTGGCTGAGGTTTGTTTGTGTAAAATGACACAGAGGCCTTGCTCTCTCTCACCCTTCTTGTGCCTCTCTCTGTCTCTCTCGCTCACGCTCCCCTTCGTAAAAGACACCAATAGCAACAATCTGGCAAGGCGATCAGCCCTGGTGGAGGTGTTCCAACATGTCATTCGCCTGTCACTTGTTTATCAACTGACAACAGCTTTAAGTCTTTCCAGTGCATTTGTGTGGATGCGTGCTTGTGTGTGCATGCGCAAAATGGTGAAAATACACAATGTTGAAGATTTCCACCTCCCTTTATGCCGCCCTGCAGCACCTCTTCTTTGGGTATGGTCGCCTCCATTTGATATGGCAGTGACTTTTTTTTGACAGCATGTAGATAGATAAGATTTGTTGCGCCTATGAGCCATCTAGGGATTAGAAATACATACTCCTTTTTGGCAGCCGCTGTCTAGATAGCTTTCTGTCGGCAATGTGAGATTCAAGCAAACAGCTCCTGTGATTGTGATCTATGTACAGGGCCTTGCTTTTGCATTGACTGTGACAGCACAAAAGTCAGGCATCGCTCACTTAACATGCTTGAAAACTGCATCTTTCCAATTAGCAGTCTGTACATCTTCCCAGTTACACACTCTTTAGAAACAATAATACATGTCTTCCAACAGGTTAAATGTCGGTCCCCTACAGTGTGTTGCTTGTTCTAGCTTTTGACAAACTTTATGGTTATTTCTTCTGTTTCATCTTTGATCATATGAAAACTTCTGTTTGTTGGCAAATGAATGAATTATTACTATAATTTAGTGGAAGAACTAAATGTGGGCTCACTATTTGGCAAGAAGGAGGTCTGCCTTAATTACCAACTGTTTAAACACATGTAAAACCAATTCAAAGTGCCTTAATAACCCTACATTTACAGTTACGCGGGGGTGGATTCAGTATATTGTCATACTATTACAAATTAATAGTTGAAGCTAGACTAAGGGCAAACGTGAGCATTTGTGAGCAGCAGTATGGTTTTATGCCAAAAAAGAGTACAACAGATGCAGTATTTGTTGTGAGGATGTTGATTGAGAAGTACAGGGAAGGTCAGAGAGAGCTGCGTTGTGTTTTTGTAGATCTGGAGAAAGTTTATGATAGGGTGCCCAGAGAGGAACTGTGGTATTGTATGAGGAAGTCTGGTGGGCAGAGAAGTATGTTAGAGCGGTGCAGGACATGTACAAGGACTGCAAGACAGTAGTGAGGTGTGCTGCAGGTGTGACAGAGGAGTTCCGAATGAAGGTGGGACTCCATCAGGGATCAGCTCTGAGCACCTTCTTGTTTGCTATGGTGATGGACAGGCTGACGGACGAGGTTAGACAGGAATTTCCATGGACTATGATGTTTGCAGATGACATTGTGATATGTAGTGAGAGCAGGGAACAGGTGGAGGAGAAGCTTTAGGGGTGGAGTTTTGCCCTGGAAAGAGGAGGAATGAAGGTTAGCTGCAGCAAGACGGAGTACATGTGTGTAAATGAGAGGGACTCAAGTGGAAGAGTGAGGTTACAGGGAGAAGAGATAAAGAAGGTGGAGGATTTTAAGTACTTAGGGTCAACAGTCCAAATACTTACAATACTTACCGGTATATACAATGCTTGTCTGCACAGCAGATACTTCACCTTTGTTGACCGCTTGTATTTAATTGCTGAATAAATGCAAGAAACACTTCTGGTCTTTACACTAAACTATTGAATAAATATAGTGAGCATGTCAACACAAATCTCTTCTATGTATGAGGTGTGTTATGAAGCAGAACGGGTGACTGCTGGTGCTTGTAAAGTTGCAGCTCAGCCAAATGTAACAGGCATAAATAGAACAACTTGATGATTAAGGGTGCAGACAAGTCTGAACATCTATGGGTTTTAATCTGACGAATCTTAAGTAACTTTGATTAAAAATTATAATTACTACAACTCCTGCTTGGACATTAATGGCGTTAGTAGTTTAACTCAGACTGAGAAAACAGCCACACATCAGTCGCTTGTGCTGAAGCTGGGAACACCAAGGTAGGTTGAATTGCAAGGTGTGCATAAAGCATTTATTGTGCGGTTCCATTAATGCCTTGAACACTACCACTTCTATATTACATGTATTATTATTTATAGTAGCTATGGCATGGTTCACAATCTGATTGGCTTGCCCTGTACCCCACAGCTTTTCTCTGGACATGAAATCTCATCAGGTGTTAATCTCACAAGATTTCATGACATGAGATTTTGTGACACCGCTAATATTTAGTAAATGTGACAGTATATGAAACAATGAATATAGTCCAGCAGTTTTCAAAGTGTGGCAAAGTGAGCCTCACCTCAAAGAATATAACAATAATTGATAATAAAATAAAAACATTGCATTCATTTGCCAAGTGGGCCTTCAGGGGGACTTAATTTACTTAATCCACCTCTTAGTACCACCAAAATCATGTCACCATTATTCAAACCATCAGGAATATACAAAACCGAAAATACTGAACGGTGTGGCAAGATAGAGAGACATTGTGCATATTAAAGCACAAAACCCAGTAAACCCTTTATCTTCAAATACTTTGATACCCTTGAGTTACATTTATGCTAGTAACTTTTACCTGCAATCATTAATGGAAGCTGCCAGTAAATTTGAGACGGTCAGTCAACTTCAAATCTTTATCACACCACACCATCACATCAAATTGCATTTTTCACCCAGTCTTTCCAGGTTTGCTCTGTTCAACCAACCAGAGGACGGAAAAATGTTGAAACTATTAAAACTATTGTCGGCCAGCTGTCAGGTGAATCTGAAATCTGATTGGTTAAAGGAACACATTTTGAGTGACATTGGCCAGTACTACTGATTGGACAAAACTGGATACATCTGATTGGACAAAAACAAAAAATAAAGCAGTGCAGCCATGAGACACACTATAAAATGAAGATAAAAAACCAATGGGAATAAAATTTAATGAAACAAATGCTAGACTTTAAGTTGTATATGTAGGACTGCATCTGATAATGTTTAGGCCAGCAGAGAAGGCCTTGCTGGCACTGACAGCTCACCACTAGAAGAAAATTTATACATTTCAACTGATAATGACATGACGTCAAAAAAAAAACTGAGCAAGATTGAGTAGTTATTTTTTTGTCATTCAGAAGACTTAGAAAATATTGTCGTAGTCTAAATAAATAGTCATAGTATAAATAAATCAAAACAATGGCTATTGATTTAAATTTGAATTAGAAAGGAATGCGTTCACACGAGGCGTTCTACTGCACACACCCGGTAATAGATGTTATTGCAGTTCTCATCCTATTAAAATCACTTGACAGAAGCAAATCATTTTAGTGCCCCACTGCTTTATCCATGTTCACAGGAGTATCAACTTTGGGATATTTCAGTGTACTACAGCCAAAAGAGAACATTCTCCAAAATCCAAGCTAATTAAGATGGAATTACACAAACTGACCCTTTGAAAGACTCCACATCTGTCAGCCCCTTTTCGTTTTATCTAAACATACGGCTGGGCAAGCAGTGTTGTCTTGGCCCTGGATTCAAGGTCTTTCTATTCATAGTGTATAGGCTGATGAACCGTTATCTCGCAGCCCCTGTCAAATCGCTCACGTCCAATTTGTTTAGATCGCAGGCTCAAAGAAGACCGTTTGTGGGATACCGAGGGATGTGTAGCAAAGGCTCGTGGTGTTCACACATCTGCAGAGAGCTGCTTATCAGCTGTATTTGGCTAAAGTCTGTAATGCTGCTGATGTACAAATGTTACCAACACGGCTGTTCAATAAAAAGCATTGCATTTCAATAGCAAGCAAAAGTAAGGCAGGATTTGTCTGTCGTTCTCCCAACAAAAGATGCAGGGAGAAAAAACATGGCTATGTAGCTCTTGTCTCTACTTCTATCTCAGCTGCATTAAAGGTGGCCTTGCTTTGGTTGTCTTGGCTGTGGCATATCTTAGATTCTGTCAAGGAGCTACTTTCCTTCATCATGCTCAAGCAGGGTTTCCTAAACTTTGGATCACAATATTTACCCATACATACAGTATACAACACATTCTACAGCGTTGTTCAAAAAGAATGAGCCAATTTTATGACGCATTGCTTCAGTTCTCAGGCATCATGGAATGAGTCAGTGACAATTCACAGCGGAATCTTCTACATTTTGAATGGCTGCCACTGGGGCGCTGTATTTGCTTTGTTCCTATGGCAACGTTGGTCGGAAGGTGGCCCAAGACTTTGCTCTTTGTGCTTGGCCTGCGAGATCCGCAGACCTCACCGTGTGATTCGTGTGATTTTTTCTTGTGGCAATATGTAAAAGATCTTGTTTATGTTCCACCACAACTCACTAACCTCAGTGACCTTAATTATTGAATAACAACAGCAATTAGTTCAGTCATCGTGATAGGCTGATATGCCTCTGGGAGGAATTGTCATCGCATTGATGTTGATTGGTTGCCACATTGAAATTCTAGGTCAAGAAATGATACTTGACTGAATACTTGTCACTTGGATGAGCTTTTCAAGTCCTCACTTCCTTACTAAAATGTTGCGTAATGAAATTGATTAATTTGGTTTGAATAACTACTGGATATTTGAGCAAGTTTTTGGTCGCAAATTTACAAACCTAATGATGACAATCTCTGCAGCAGCCCTAAAGCATTACAAAAAATTCGAGCATTACTTGGCCTGATTTATGGCGTTATTCATGTCAGCCATTCGTGGACATGCGTACGAGACAACAGACGAGCAGCCCAAAAAAACAAATAGTTTTGATTAAACCCAAGGACATTCCGTACAACCATTCTGCGGAAAGGCATTCATCACGTTTGGTGTCGAGCCTTCCTCCCTGCTCTCCTCTGTGTCTGCATGCCGGCCTCTTTGGGTGGCAGGGCGGCCGGGTTATATATTTAAAAAAAAAAATGGACTGAGCTAACACAGATATAGGCAGTTTACGTGAGAGGCTATACCAATCAGAGTATAACCAACAGTGGATTAATTCTACACTAAAGGGATTACAGTGGAGCAATTTACACAGATAAACACGGGGTCATAGGTAGAGGACTAGATTTTTACATGAATTACCTTCTTAGTTACTGTACACTGTGTCGGTCAAAGAACAAAAAACATCTACTCCACATATAATGCATATAATGCAATTTCTAATAACACTCAATGATATAATGAAGCAGATAAATGGAAATCTAAATGTAGACGCCGTTTACATTTCCCCAAAGCCAAACATCTCTTAATGACAGGAGAAGGGTCGCAGGAAGGAGGATTTCAGAGACGATGGGAAAAACACTTCACCATCGTTACCAACTTTAATCTCCCGTCTGAAAGCTTCCACTATATGTAAACAAATCCCAAAGTCTGCAAAGCTTTCCCTCCCTCCCTACATCACTGGCTCGGCCACCCAGCCTGTAAGGGCCAGCCATCAGGACCGGACGATAACTGAGGAGGTCAAGGTTTAAGAGGATTGCTGAAGGTGGAAATTATGAGAATTTAAAAAGTCTACAAACAAATAAGGGTAAAGAGAGAGCAGAAGAAAAAACAAAGCCGCCTAGTTCTGGAGGTGATGTGTTAACTGGCAGTATAAACAGACATCACAGCCTCAAATGAACTTGCGCTGACTCATATCTGTACTGACCTTATTTAACAGTTGTTAGAAAAATACATTATGTTTCGGTGTTAGTCTAGGCTGTCCGTTTAAGTGTCACTTTGTCACAGCTCATGAGGGTAACGTGTGGTTTTAATGACGATAGGTAGGTTTTTCTGAGGAATAAATTGTTCCTGCATGAAGACATAAGTGTGTTATACATCAGAAGCTCGACTTACAAAAATCTTATTATCAGAAAAATTCATAATACGAATTGGTCTTAAAAATATTTCCTTCCCACCTATTCGAAAAAATATTCAAAATATGAAAATGAAAATAGAAAGTGCTGCCCAGAATTTTAAATGTACTGCACTGCCATACAAGCTGCCCTCGCCTGGGGCGGTAATGTATTCTTGTGTTTATACTGTATATATGCATATATACATACATACATACTGTGTATGTGTATATATATACTGTGTATATACTGT
>QODF01000097.1:1381063-1411316 GCA_024372805.1 Oostethus manadensis | reverse complement strand
CTTGCTTGTTTGACTCACTGGCTTGTTATATCAATTTAGTCCGCCATGTATGTTATTTATGCTGTGGTGTAGCTGACTAACTGGTCATGGGCTACGTACCCTGACACCTACAGTAATTAGCTTGTTGTTCTGTGTGTTATGTAGTTCGTCTTGAATTTTGTGACATACATTTCTAAATGAATGTCACTTATTGCCATTATTGACAACGTTCCCTTGACTAGAAATGACACTTTTTGACTGATGCAATTTATAATCAGGAGCAATTTATAGTCCGTAAAATATGGTACAGTATATTTAAATAATGTGCTCTTGGATAAAACCATCAGGAAACTTTAATTGTACATTGTTTTAATTTAAGATTAACTTAACATTCTTTACGGTTATACACGTGTAAAAATAAGTTAATCACTGTTAATGATATGCAAAAACAAAGTATAAATCGAAGTTGATCCACAGCAAGTGTAAAAAAAAAGTAACTGCTATTAAACAAAAAAAACATTAACTTAAAATGAAAGTATTAGGATGGTGTGGGAATCTTACATCTTACTTATATTGTGTACTCTCTTCTCCTTGTAACGCGTACCCTTGAGGCCGCTCCTTCTTTTAAACAATACAGTTAAAAAAATAAAAAATAAAAAACAAAATATATGTCCAATGTTGTTGGTGATTTGATATTTGCTTTTGATGCTCCATTATATAAGCATCTACCTTGTGTTTTCACTTTACAAAACAGTTTTTAATGATGATACTGACTTAATAGCTGAATGAAGAAAATTGTAGTAATTAGTGGTCAAGCACCCTCTGCAATTTGCACACCTAGAGAAAGTGGGAGTCGAGGACAACATCATCTTTTTCTCTATCCTGTTCTGTTTACCTGTTCTGTACACATCTGACTTTCAGTACAATTCTGAGCTCTGAGAAGTACACGGACACCACGGCCATTGTGGGATCTTTAGGAATGGACAGGAGGAGGAGAACAGAAAACTGATCCAGGACTTCATAAACTTGTGTGACGCAGCTGGACTGCCAACACACATGCTTTGTGCAGGGAAGGGCAGAACTGTCTGTACTTCCTCAGAAGGCTGGCATCCCTCAAACATATGCAAGAAGCTGCTACAGATCTTCTACCAGACTGTGTTAACTAGTGCCTTCCTGCATGAAGGACGGCACACGCCCAAACAAACCGGTGAGGAAGGCAGGCTCTGTCATTGGCACTGAGCTAGACAGCCCGACATCTGTGGCAGAAAAAAGGACACAGGAGGCTTCTTTCCATCATGGACAAACAGCGTCATCCAATGCACATCGTCATCAGCAGCAGTAGAGTAGTTTAAGTGGCAGATTATTTTCGCTGTACTGCTCCACAAAAGACTGGGCAGATCATTTCTTCTCCACGCCATTGGCTTTTCAACACTACAGAGCGGAGAGTGAAAAAAACACACACACACGCCTGCACGTATTACCTTATTATGTATTATTGCACTACCGATTCGATCACTGCTCTGTTCCATATATATCTATTTACCGTAATTTATGGTGCATAAGATGCACCAGTGTTTAAACTGCGCCCACTAAGTTTAGAGAGAAGAACAAAAACAGACAAAACACACGTGTCCATGTCATAAAGTGATATATTGTAGCGAACACTAGGCCGTCAGGACAAGGTAGCTCTTTATTTGACAGAAACCTATCATGAGCTATGCGAATCAGAAATCGCAGGAGGTCACTCAATATAACAGTCGGACTTATGGTGGGATCTTACAAAGCAACTCAACACTCAAAAGGTCGCAAAAGAAATGTACAAGGGCCAATACTAGTTTAAAATAAATAAATAAACTATTTGAGCCTTTTCCCACAATGCAATGCATGCTATCTATCTATCCAACAGTCTATCCAACATAGTTGCTTATATTCTGCTCCTCTATTGTATGTGAATAAATAAACCAGTCCACAACACCAGCTCTGCAAAGCATAAAATCAATAATCAAATTTGCAGTTAAATCCACACCCCTGACACAGCATCCATCAACGCTTGTCAGAACATTATCGTCACATGAAAAGCCACATTTTATGGCAGAGCCATTGTGTTAGATCTTTATTAGAGTGAACAAGTGGACCTAATGAAGTGGCTGATAACATCATGACACCATTAGTACATTGCTGGGTTATTTCCCCTGTGCATTTTCTGTGATAAACACTATTCTCTAATATTGTAAGTATGCAATTTCTCATATGAGATTACAAAAAATGAGGCCCCTCATTTTTATGTAAAACGTGTGAGCTGGATGTACACGTTTAGGACAGTCTGCCCCTGATTTAACGAGCCCCACATGTGACACCGAAGGAGGTTCTGATCCTCCCACCCCTGCTGGGACCCATACCCCCCTGGTTCTGTTTGACTTTAGTTTCATGCTCACAGGGAAGTACAAAACGTCAACAGAAAAAATAGGAGAGCGAAAGAAAATAAACACAAAACAGGATAATAGAGACAAATGTAAACCATGTGTTTCTTTTGCAAGTACACAACAAGTAGGCGTGAAGTGAAAAAAGGAGGGGTAACATCACTATGTTGCTACTCCTGTGAGAAATTGGAGACATTCACAACATATGCTGAGTCCTATAGAAATCATGCTCTAATCCCAGTGGTCCATAATAGGCCTACCATGCTAAAAATAGCAAAATAAATATTTGTCTTGTTTTCAAATGGTCAGCAACTTTAAACACCCTTAGAAACCATTCAAAGCTTTTTTCTTTATGAGATGCAGGTTATGCCTAAATCCTGGAAACTTGGCTGTGTTACAAAGCAATGTGTGACACAAAGCAGTGGCATAAATCTTGAGATCAACCACTATTGATAGGGCCTTGGCTACTGATTTGCTAACATGTGTGCATATCTATTTCCCTGACAGAGACATATTGCACATGACTGGGAAAGTAATAGAATTGTCTTTAAGGGGCTGGACATCATTTATTACAAGCCGAAGGTAGGTTACACCTGTGGTGAGTCCCATTACTCTAAATATCATTGCTTCTCTCCTCAAGTACATCCTCCTCTCAGCGGTGACTAATAGCAATATTGGGGAAGAGGTCAAATATCACATAGTTTAATAAAACAGTGCTATTGCATGTACAATGGAATGCAAAACACATAATGTCAGGTTCTGTGAATGAGTTTGGGATGTGCAGTCAAACGTCAATGCAGTACCAATAAAGCAGCTTATGTGTTGCTAAATTTCAGAAAGGACGAGGGTTAATTATCTGTTATCTATTTGTTCTTCAAAGCTCAAAGTCTCTCCATGTGTTTGTTTCACTCACACCCACAGAATAAAATGCCATCAAGTCATCATAATATAGCTTTTAAGGGAAAAATTCTTTTTTTATTTTTATTTTGCCCTTCATCCACAAACTTTATGTGAGACATGAACACATGTCCTTGTCTTTTCTGTGTGTTCTACACAGAGGAAAAATTATCAACTGTCTGGAATAAACCCTCAAAAAAACTGACAACAATGTTCAATTGCCATGACATGAGCTGCAATATTAACCAAGCTATATGAAAAAATTGAATTGCAGGAGACTACTTTTCTACCCTAGTGACACAGCGTCACATCAAGTAAGTTTGATGACAAAAACCAAATGGAAAAAAACAGAGACAATAAAGCAAAATCAATGACAAAATAGAAAAAGAATGACTACATTTGTATATTTTTTTATCTTTATATTTCCACGTGTATTCCCTTTCAATTTTAGCACTCCTGTTATTCCATACGCAAGTGTATAGTCAAAGGTTGTGAAGATAAACCAAAAAGTTCCACGCATTGCCAACTAAAAATCCGGACAGAGTCAAGCAGGGGATGCTGGTTCTCAACTTTGACCCAATGACATCCCTAGAAAGACTCAGCATTGTTCTCAGCATTTTTAACCCGAGGACTATACTGAATTTATCATCTAAAGACGGACCACAAGTCTTGTGCTGAAAGATAGGTATGTCACCAATCGGCATCCCAGTGAAAGCCAGTATCGTAACTGAGGGGTTTATTATGTTCTTATTCTGTCCATGGAACTATTTAGCACTAGCGCTATAGGTAACACTACAAGAATTGCATAGTGTTTTGCTATAGCATGCCTAGTAGTGCCTAGCACCTACCAATGTTACTCTCTGCCTGCGGGGAGTAAAAGGAAAAAGTAGCCGGCGGCGGCAGCTCGCAGAAAGTCTGCCATGGAAGTATTTGTTGCTGTGGGCTCTGTGAAATCACTGGGCCCTGGAAAGATGTTCCAGTTATGCTTAAAGAGAGCAAAATGCAACAAAAGAGAGCCTGTTACAACATAAAATGACAAAAGGAGTTTTTTTAGAGGGCTTCATAGGCGATATAAGTGAATGCCCAGCACATTCATTGTTAGCTGCCTTGTGCTACCAGTTTTTAAATATTTACAACACACAGAAAAGAGAAAAATGTGTATTCATGTCTCACATTGTGAATGATGAGCAACATTTTTCCTTTTCCTTTTCTTTTAAGGGCAGGGACATGAAAGCCCAACAGGTTGTACAATGTTACATTTGATCCCCCCCAAAAAATCAAAGCTGCATAATGTTATGTGAGACATCCTTACCATCAGTTTATCAAAAAATGAAAATGTAATTTGCTTTTCATTTTTCACATTTTAAGTGGACTTCCATCAGGCTGCAGACTCTACAAGATGAAAAGTGTTGTTACAGCCTCTGATGCACTTCTTAAAGTCAGTCCATGACCTCAGAATGTGAGTTTCAGTAGCTATTTGTCTGTCTGGCAGAGAATGGGGATACACATTGTAATGAACAAAGGCTGAAGTTAACTGTCAGCAAGAAATGAGCTATGTTAATGTTTGGAATGTGCCCTGAAAGACTCAAACAAAACAAGACAGGTACCAGCAATAGTAATCATATTTAATGTATTTCAAAATCGCCATTCACAAAACTGAATTGATACTGATCTATAATTAGTCTTGATTTGCATCATCTCTCTACCTTGTTTCTTGTCTTTCATTATTTCCTCAAAGTGTTCTACTGAGAGGAGAGCAGCAGTACTGCAGTCCTGGGCCGTACCCCTTGGGAACTTATTATACTGTGAGAACTAACAGCGCTGTGTATTCTGCATTCGGTCTACCTGTTGGCTTGTCTAGCATTGACAGGGGAGGCAGAAAGACACACGATCATTATTGACAGGAATCCAATGCTGCACTGTTACTGCTGCAACATGTGACATAAAGGGAATAGAATTGACATGAATGCACTGCAGTGAGTTTAACTGTTGACAAATATGTGACTTTTAGGGTGGAAGAGATGTAGGGATGAGCTAAAACACATGAACTATCCATAAATGATACAACAAAAATTATAAAAGTCCTTCGGCACAGCAGAGAAACTGGATAAAAGGTACACATTTGTATTTTATTTGGGGTAAACACGATTGTTGGGGAAAATACAAATACAAACATACAGAGTTCAGCAACTCTGAATTACAGGATGCACTACTGTTACTCCTAATCACAGGTAGTGTTAACTAGAAATAATGCATGTGGTAACAAAAATCTAGCATGCCTCCAACTGTGGGATACTGGCTGATGAACAATGCATCTAGTGTCGTTATTGCAAATGAACAAATTAGAGGGAATTAACAATGCATATTTATTGCTGCTAGCACAGTCGGAAATGTATGGGAGGATTTGGTCATTTCATCCTAATCAGTGCAAAACATAAATAAAGACTGAAGCAATTTAGATGAATTTAATTTGCATAAATGGTAAATAGCTTACACATTGTGTAAGCTTTAAGACGCCAAGCAGTACAGTCTGATTCTGAACTAAGATGATTTGCTCTGCTATTTTGTGAGTATGACCTTATGACCTAACGACCAAAGGTTGTTTTTAATCCGGGGTCCGTCTTTGGGCAGCACACACATCTACAGTGCCACATGATCATTTCTTTCTTAATGAGGCTCTGTCTATAAAGGAGCTTGTAGGGCAGGAGGTCACCCTAGGTCAGAATAAGACAAAGTCAACCTGCTCTCAGAGTTGTGTAAGGAAGACTGGAGCCACTGTCAGTCTCAATAATATCTCCTGATGCAGACAGGAAAGACACATTCTGTATGTGCATGCACCCACCAGTGACGTGCGCTGAGGTTCATGATTGGTGAGGCACTGACTACAGAGGAGTCAGATATAAAAACATAAACCCAAAATAGAGGATAAGCCTATATTTCAATTTGGACCATAACTAAAACAATCGGGTGTTTTTAAATCTTTTAGACATTTAAATCAATTACACACCGTTCAACAATTTGAAACAAAAGAATATTTAATATAATGTCAATTTCATATTTTTTTTCTCCATGTAAAGAATAATATGAGTGTGAAGGTGATTGCAGGGGTGTTATTTCATGTCCACAGTACAGGGCTGTAATAATGTTAAAAAACATACACATAAAGTCATAAACAGGTTTTCTAAGCACTAACCGTGAAAATATTCAATTTATTCATATTGGATTCGGCAATTCACTTATCCTGGTCGGGCCTGGAAACAATTAGATAAAGGAGGGACGAGTGTACAGTATTTACAGTGGAACATAACATGTCTAAATCAGACCAAATATTTCAGTAAAATTTATACTGTAAAGTTGCAAAAAAAAGGGTTTGAACTGCTGTCATGCATGACTTGTATCATACAGCGCAAGCTTCAATGTACCTCAAAAGATCTCAGTTCAGTGAGCATCAGATGAGTACATTGGTGTGTTTGCTTTCTTAGTAACACTCCAAAAAATAGACCGCATGAGATTATGCATGACATCACATAGGATCTCAAAATACCCCTCAAGACCGCAATTTGGAACACATGAAAGGCTTAACCTAAAATTTAGAAGATTAACTAGCTGGGACATCACTTTATATCTATACTCCAAATAAACAGTCGTGTGCAACCTATAAAAAGGAGTGCCTCTGAGGCTGTCAAATTTGCAGAAATCTTTAAGATGCATGATTATTTGCTTTTTCTTGGACTTTGTGTGTTTTTACTGAAACACACACAAAAATAGGGACCCAAACCCACTACAAGGCGTGATGAAGTGAACAGAGAAAGACTATACACTAAATGTTACATGAAGCGAAATGACTGGCATTCACAAAGACAAGCGATACCAGTGAATAAAGATAGTTTTTAGCCACAAGGCCTCAAGACACTTTTGTTTATCTTCTCGACTCTTGCTGGGTTGAAACTCAATATGGGTCACAGGTCACTCTGATTTGAGTTGCTGATTTGTCCAGTAAAACTCTTTGCTATTTTATTGATCATTACCCAAGCCCGCAATTTCTCGGCAAAACACATTTCATGTTGATGTTCCCAGTACAGTGCCTGGTGCTGTTTAGTAAGGTTAGTTCGTTTGGAGGATTTTAATTTATAATGAGTGTGGAGCTGAAAAAGTCTCGGAAATGCTGACTTATAGAGTACACCTCTGTCAAGAGAAACAAACCGGGAAAATAACCTCTTAGGTGGATACACTGGATAGAGAGAGATGCTGATGGAAAGATTCCAGGTTACATTTGTATACTCGGATTAAAGGAAACACCCTCCTTATCCATATACCAGCATAAAAACCTGCTAAATCAAACAAGGTGGATTATGCCTCTTATCTACCTGCAGCACATACTGTAAGAATGACAGGCCAAAGGAGACTTGACACGTGTGGCAAGGAGTTGAAGGTAAGACTGACTGATCGTGTCTCTTCACCCCTCGACAAAGACTGTTTTGCTCCAGAGGACGACAACTCTCGGTCTTGTACAAAACCCTCTCTCGCGTAAATGCCTTTGAAAGACGAGGAAAGAAAATGTGTTAGGAATGTGACACAAACTACAAACACAACCCACACAGCCCCATTTGTAGATCTGACTGAATACAGAACAGAGACAGCTTTAAAATGGTGCCTCTCAGACAGTACTTTCTACTTCACAAATAGGGAGGATATGCAAAACGAGAGGAGGAAGCTAAATGGAGTTTGAGTCCAAGGTCAGTGTGTTGCTCTCTGAACAAAAGTCGTAGATCTCTCCCAAAAAAATATCTATCAGCTTGAGGGGAAGGCGCCCTTGTCCCGACCCCTGTGGGGTTGCTGGAAAGATGGTTTCCTGTAAAAAGTTTATCTGAGGGTATGGAAGATTAACGAGGGAGTTTTCATTGGCTGATCTCAAGTCGGCTCGCAGTATTTAGAGATGATAAGATCGGAATATTTATCAAGCCTCTTCTTCAGGTCATTTGCTATGTTAATTTTATGAGCTTGAAGTTGCCTTTGTTTTGTGGTTATGTGTTGTTCCTCGCCAAGCCTGGAGCAGGAAGAAGAAAGGGGGATTTGTATACCTTGCATGCAGTGTCTTCAAATTAGTCACCCGTGCATAATTATTTATGTTGTGCAGGGGTTGGGGGGCAGTGGAAAAGCTATTTCTACTTGCTCTGTGTGCAAATTTAATTCCATTATTTTCCAATCAGATCAGCGTCTTGTTTCTACACTTTGCTTTTTATGTGGGGGATAATGCATTGTTAAGAGGCTAATGTGGTCGGTCGCTGATTTTTCACGCCAGAGAAGCTCTTGGCTTGTTTTTAGTTGAAGACAAAAGTTTTCCTCTATCACTAGACTTGTTTTCAGCCAATACAGACTAATTGGTCTGTTCACAAAAAATACACACATATAAAGACATTTACAGTCATAATATGTTTTCCTTTGTGTGTTTGTGTGTGTGTGTGTGTGTGTGTGTTAGCTTACATCAACCGACCAAGTTTATCCAACAAAGTTAAAGTTGCAGTATGATGGATTTATGTGTTTTTTGTGTCCAGTGGTATTTTTTATTTTACTATAGGTAATGTATTGTGACCTTTGTTTACTGTGGTTATTTTTGAAAATGTTGAATATTTGACATATAAAAGTAAAAATTAAGGAACAGAATTGAAAAAAATATTGTGGGACAGTTTCAAATAGCAAAATGCAATGCCTCAATCAAATACATTTATTTGTAACAATTATTTAGCGCTGGAGACCATTTGCAATTGATTCAAAGCCCAGCAAGTACACTGACCCGGATAAATGAGGAACTTGTTAAAGAATGTATTTATTCTCTCATGGCTGTGTCACAAAGTGTGTTTTCACGTGAGACCATTAGCAACATTCCAATCATCCATTTTCTATACCGCTTATCCTCATTAGGGTTGCGGGTATGCTGGAGCCTACCCCAGCTGACTTTGGGTGGGTGGCGGGGTACACCCTGGACTGGTTGCCAGTCAATCGCAGGACAGACAAACAAGCATTCACACTCACATTCATACCTATGGACAATTTAGAGTTGCCTATTAATCTAACATGCATGTTTTTGGAATGTGGGAGGAAACCGGAGTACCCGGAGAAAACCCACACACGCACCGGGGGAACATGCAAACTCCACACAGAGATGCCCAACGGAGATTTAAACCCTGAACCTCCTAAATGTGAGGCCAGCATGCTACCCACTCATCCACCGTGCGACCCATTAGCAACATTGTGTTAAGGAATATGATCATGAACAAGTAAAGTCTACATATACAAAGGTTTTTCATGAATCAAGAATGTAATAGTAATGATAATGATAATGAATAATGATTTATTCCTTGTTTCAATTGGTTGTATCCAATGTGGGGTTTACCATGTCTCAGGAACCCCAGCTGTTGGAGGAGAAAAATGGAAAATTTACAATTAATGACCAAAATAGAGTGTAACTTGTCCTGATGCCCTCCAGTGTAATTGATAAATCCTGCCAATCCTTAATTTGTATAAAACGCTTTGTATTGTAAACCGTAAGCATTCTGCACACAGTAGAGTAAATGATTCCATTTAAAAAAGAATAAAGTTGATTTAATATTTCCAGATAAAGCTGTATTCTTTTCAGACTACTGTCAAGTTCATTAAGTAAGTGAAGTGAATGGATTGAAGCCCATCAACTTGCTGGCACACTCCTGTTATCATGAATCAAATGGAGAGGGTCAAGACATCAGAACAGATCCAGCATCATCAAACCAGAGCATTGCTGGTATATGACCTCATCTCACGGGCCCATGAAATACCCATAAAAAGCCAACATTTGGCCAAAGAAAAGATGATATGGTGATGTGAAACCGGATAAAAGTGGGTAACTATTACGCCGATGACGCAGGGAGAACTCCTTTGGATGACGTGTGGGTTATTCATGTGGAACTACACGAATCTTTCAAACTGTTTTAAATCACCCTCACTCCCAAGCACTCTCCATTAATGCCTACATCAACCACAGGAGCCAGTTGTTAAAAAGAGGTTCTAAGTGCATGGCCCGATCGATATTGATAACGGTGAAAATGTGGCAGGAAAAAGTGAGAGTGGGGGAGAAAGAGACATAAATCTGGACATAGTGAATAGGGTAGAGCAGCTGTGGTGGCCTCTGTGTTGTCCACCCTCACCTCTTTGGAAACATCATCAGCACTAATCTGGGACCCCGCTAACAAAATGGTCTGGCTTGATTTACACTCTCTACCTTCTGCTGTGTACGAGCAAACGGCAGAGGGGATGAACAAGACAGCGTTGGAAAGCACGACGAGTAAGAAAAAAACAAGAAGAGATGACTTGGAGAGTACTAATAATAACACAATTGCAGGGAGCTACATTCCTTCAAGGTCAACTTCAGGTGACGCAAAAAGGTTGTATAAAGGTCATGTTGAATGAGGGTGGTGTGTATGGCTCAGCGAGAGACAATAACACCTCCCAGTCGGCTGTAGACATGTGGGGGTCGCCCCTGCTCTCACATCAATTCGCCAGGCATGGACCACGGCAATAAAAGAGATGGAAGGAGGACTTAGCCATGAGAGAAAGGCTGAGAGAAAAAAGGAGAAAATGTACAGGCAGATTGTGAAACAGCTCGCCTTTCAACTACTAACTGCTTTTCATGTAAATGTCTTGGACTGACACTTCTTACACATCCCAGCCCCAAATCTGCTGCCACCCTCCTCTCACCACCGCAAACTCCCCTGCTTTTTACTCCAGTGTATTCTGTCAGCAGAAGAATAAAAGCGACGGTAACACCAAGGAAGGGGCATGAGGGGAGTTGGGAGTGAAGGAGGAAAAGCAGGAGGCGTAAAAAAAATAAAAACAGGAGAAATCGGACTCTCGCCGGGGTTGGTGAAAGGTCAGTCGTGACAGGCTCTGAGGTTAAATTGCCGAGTTAAAATACTGTTCATTATCCTCGTAGCCTATTCCCAAATTCCCCTCTTTTGTGTCACAGCCAGTGCCCTGCATCAATGTTCCCCACCCCAGGATTTATTAGACATTGTTGAGCAGCAAGAAAGGGGACCTTTCTCTGAAATAGTCGCACTGATCCGATGGCAAGGACAATACAGCTGCCAACACAATTACAGCGCTTGCCTGGAGTTATCAAGGTTTTAGTACTGACCCATAGGTTTGTATGTGTTTTTGTTTTTACAGTGGAAGCAAAACTATCAAATATTATTACATATTAAACCTTTATTTTTTTGATGCATCATTGTTTGCCATACAAGTGTAAATAGAGGTTAAACACTGCATAACTGAGCAGAAATAAAGTGAAATTACTCAGCCTTTGAAGAGGCCTTACCTTCAAAGAGTTGTTATAGAGAAAAAAGAGGAAGCTGTTTGCACAGTGGCATTTTATATGCTTTTACTGGAACCTCCCAGTGTTGTGTAGTGTACCATAAATGCAGTTGTATTAGCATAAGTAAAACAAGTAATAATAAAAATAGGTAAAATACTGTACATTGGCGTATGCAATTGACATTACTTCAGTTGTACACTTTACAATGCCGCAGTAAATTTCTGGTTCAAAGGTTATCTTCACACTTTTTCTGTCATCACTAGTACTCTTTTGTGAGGGCATCATCAACAACACAAACAAGCAATAGTGAATGACGTGATGTATAAAGCCAAGCAGGCTTTAAACCCCTTTTACACTCATCAAGAACCCGATTTAAAACAATAATTTAAGAATAAGAAACTGCAGATTAATTTATACTTACCATTCTGTGTTTACAAGGTGACTGATCTTAACCTCCATGTCTTAAGGCTTAAGTGCAAGTTCTCTATTTTATCCCCAAATGTTTCTTCCTCCCCGAAAACTATGGACACATCACTGAAATCTGTGCTATAATCACTGTAAACATCCTCTGTCTCGCATACGGCTATGTTTGTAAAAGTACTGCAATTATGTCACTTTTGGAAATTAGGCTGAATTGCGAGAGCTAAACTATAAATGGTATTTTTTTGCGAATTTTTCATTTGGTTTCAAAACTTGAGCACTGTCGAAACAATATCAGACCTGAGCAAAATCTTAAGACCTGCATAAAAATTGCTAGTATTTACCTTTTGCACATTTGGATCTTAATGAGGTTTTAAGTAGAGCTACAATATGCAAAAGCAAGAAGGGTTTGTGTGACATAAAAACATCTGGAACGTGTAATTAAAAAAAAATTTTTTTTTTTTAAATAACTGAAATAGGTTGTTTATCACCTGATCAAAAGTTTAAAACCACAGGGTATACAAGCCAAAATCTGTTCAAAATGATCATTTTCTGTCAGGCATTCACACGGTCATGCCCTCCTGATGGCTAAAGCTAAGAACCTGTCTCTTCTTGAACATGTTCGGGTCACCGAGCTGCATAACCAGGGCCTGTTGCAGCGTGCTATTGCTGCTGAGGTTGGACGCAGTAAGATCCTGAACATATGGAACAAAAAAGTCAAATGGTAGACACAAAAAAATTTCATTCGGAGGATCTGATTGGCTGTCAGTCAAAAGACACAAGGCGGTCCTCGACCCAAATTAAGGCCCTTACTGTTGCCGACTGCAGCCCAATAACCATCAGACGGCATATGCGGGAAAAGTGTTTTAAAAACAAAAAAAAGACCTCGTCTCCTTCAACGCCAGCAAACTGCCAGTTTACACTTTGCCAGGGAACATCAAACATGGGACATTGAAAGGTGGAAAAAAGTTTTATTTTTTGATGAGAAAAAATGTAACCTTGACGGTCCAGATGGCTTCCAATGTTACTGGCATGACAAAGAGACCCCACCTTAGATGTTTTCTACTTTGCACAGTGGAGGGTGGTCCATCATGAGCTGGGGTGCTTTTTCATTTAGTGGAACACTGGAGCTTCAGGTGGTGTCAGACGGTGGCTGGTTGCGTGCAGATGTTGCAGAGAGCATCTCTCATAACTGAGGGCCCTCGTCCGTGTGGTAACAGCTGGGTTTTTCAACAGGACAACGCTGCAGTTCACAATGCTCGCTTGACAAAAGATTTCTTCTGGGAGAATAACATCACTCATTTGGACCATCCTGCATGTTCCCCTGATTTAAATCTCAAAGAGAACATTTGGGTAAGTATGGCAAGGGAAGTTCATAAAAAAGGCCATCAGTTCCAGACAGTTGATACCCTTTGTGAAGCCATCTTCACCACTTGGAACAATGTTCCCACTAGCTTCCTGGAAACACTCACATCAAGCATGCCCAAACTAATTTTTGAAGTGATTAACAAGAGTGGTTGAGCTACTCATTACTGAGTTCTACTAAGGTAATTTTTTGTTCTGGTTTGTGGAGTTTTTTGTCATTTTTTGAGCGATGGTCTCAAACCTTTGATCAGCTGATAAACAGTCTACTTCAGTTTAATTGTTTTCAGTAAATGACTTTTTCAAGTTGCTTTTTGTCACACTCCCCCTTCTTGCTTTTGCATATTGTAGCTCTACTTAAAACCTCATTAAGATCCAAATGTGCAAAAGGTAAATTTTAGCAATTTTCAATTGTCTTAAGATTTTGATCAGGTCTTTTATATAACATATTTAAACAAAGCTGATGAATCATGTCAGGGACCCTTTAATATCTTTCAGCATATTCAAAGAAATCTTATTTAATTAGTGCACAAGAGGGAGCATCCATAACATGAATTAGACTGAATTGCATCATTCATTATACTCATGAGAGGGCAGTGAGATGTGGCACACAGGAACAGAACCGGACAAATGAAAAAGCACTAGTAATTAGCACGAAGCAAAACATGTTGTACCTGATTTATGTGGCCTCCCGTTTATAAGGGGACAATGAGCTGGCCATTTGTCCTCCACACAGTATGCTTTTGTTATTTAATAAATAAATAAGTCAAGTCACAACCTAATTTTACTAATGATATGAACTGTTTAAATTGTGCAAAATGTATGCAACAATTAACCTGCAGGCCCTTTCACTTCCACTGGTTCCAAACGTCCATCCGTTTTCATTTGTGATAAACTCAAAGCCACGGCTGAATATTTGACTCCTGACATGAATTTCACTCACTTTGCCTAATAAAAGAGTTTCACGCATGCACTGTCGTCAGCAGTACGTCAAAGTGACCTACTGAACAGTCACCGTTGTGTAAGAGTTTAGCCTGACAAAACAAACCACGAAAAAGCCGTTCCCACCCCCCTTCTACTTTAAACTTTCTTCTTCTTCTCCTTCTCTACCCGTACTGCTGTCTGAACCACCCCTAGCACAGTCGGAATTGTATATTTCTATTTAAGGAGACACATTGTTTTCATCTTTTGCCCCTCGACTTGACTCCCAAGAGGAATGAAAGAAATAAGAAAAAAGGTAAGACTTTAAATAACAAGAGAGTGTCATCACTTCCCCTGCTAGTCGGCACATTAGCCTCGCCTCTGACTGAGCGTCTGACACCTACCAAAATGTTTCAGCTCTACGTGCGCATAAGAGCATAAATAATTCAAAATTAATCCCCGCTGAGGGGGACTATGCGAATCATAAATTATCAGAATATAGTCCCCTGTGCAGACCCAGGATCGAAATACCTACGGTAACAATCGAGGAGATGTGCTTATTACACCTCTATATTAACTTTGAATGCATAAGTACGTGCACAAACATGACGCATCTCACATAACCCAAAGGCCCACACTACATTGCACACAAGCACAGGCAGTGCAATGTAATAAGACTAGAATCCAGAAACCTACACCAGCTTATTTAACAGGTTTAAAGCATAGCCTGATGGGAAAGGGGAGGAACAAAGAGAAAACATGGACACCCAAGTTGATATTTTGTTGACAATTACTGCAAATTTGTAAAAAGAAAAACCCATCACTCTGTAGTGCAGTGACTTTTGACTGCTCGTAGGCCAGTGATGGATAGCAGGCAGACAGCACAGTTAATCAACCTCAGCAGGGATGGAAATATAAATACCTTGTCATTGACATAATAGAGAGTCATATCAAGTGCAGCGAGTGTATTTAGCTTGCCACATACACAATTATTTTCCCGATCTAAGGTAAACTAGAAGAATGGATGAAAGTTTTAGTGAGAGCAAATGCCGATACATACGTTCTTGTATTCCAGTAAGCATTATATAGGCTTATGTGTCATCTAGACACAAAGTTTAATGGAAATCATGTTTGTATTTTTCTGTAATCCTGCTAAAGTGCCCAACTATCTCACAAACCAACCATCAGGGGTCAAAACAATACCTGTTGCTTTTGACAAGAATGTTTGCCAGTTAGAAGCCTGAAGAAAGTCAGTCAGAGAAAAGGCACAATAACAACTTTTGTGAGCCGAGCATCTGCATATTACGATTCTTTAGTGGAGTGGCTTTTGAACATCACACTTAAAATGAAGTTAATAAACCCAGCAGAAGAAAACATCAGATCACTTGAGATAATGACATACTGTAATGCCATGCGGCAGCACCATGAGACCATCCATCCGTCCTTTTTCTGTACTGCTGGTCCTCATTCAGGTCATGGATTGGCTGGAGCTCATAACAAGACATTTTTTGGAGTCTTCCAAAAAGCCACTTTTCAGTGATTGGATTTTTTTAACAGCAATTAAATGAGTGATTATTCATTTCTCAAGAAATTTTAATCAAATACACATCCATAGATACAGCAAATGATACATTTTTAAACGTTTGTGTGGACCTAGCCTTGAATGGGATGATATACTTTGAAATGTCCAAGAGTAACAAACTCATACAACAGTGAGTATAGTATTTCAAAGACTGGTTCAATTCTAGTGTAGACCAATGGCAACAAATAAATGAAAGACAAACATACAGTAATTGTGATTAGTCCGGTCATCTGTACATAATATCAAAGCTGCAGAAGATGTGTCTGGTCTGACATGAGAAAACAATGTAAACATACAAACTGATTCTAAATCTATCGGGTCGGATTTACCGAATGGTTGTATACATAAATACCAAAAAAGAGACATGGAGATTTCCATTGCCTGTGTATTCTACTGTATATCAACGTAGCCCCCCGCCCCCATTCCTTGAGTGAGATAAGAGGGCTCTCTTGCACACTCTCAGGTAAGAGAGCCCGAAACCTTCTCAGGATGTGATGCTATTCCTAATCCATAGGTTGTGTCAGCAGATTACTAGAAATGAAGCGTTGAGAAAGATGTAAAGTAGCACTCATTATGCCAGCTAAGACAATGTAGGTTTCATCCTTGTGTGCATATAATTATGCACAAATTATGATTCCCGGTACTTACAAATGGGCCAGAGAACAGCAAACTACCAACATTTTATCACCACAGAGTAAGTCTTTGTGTCTTCATTCCTCCATATTTAATGTGTTGATCCCTAGCTTTGACAGCTACTAATTTCTTGACTTTCCACCCACTTTAGGGCCAGCAATGGATGTGTGGAGGGCAATTCATTCGTCACACAGCTTTGTCAATTAGAGGCGGACTGCTAAATGCTTCACCTTTTGATTTTGAGTAGGAGTACAGGATTTGTCTGGGGAACTCGGAAGGTGCTTTATTGCTCCAAATTTCATCACAATAAAGGCTTGTGGCTAAGGTGGCATAATCGTCGTTGCCCTATAAATGTCTCAGTGTAAATTACATGCTTCTTGCCTGACTAATCCTGGTAATTGGTGAACTTCTATGCTGCCGATTTTTTTTGTTATATTATTTTATAATTTGTTTATTAATTAAGATAACACTCATTTTGGGAGCTGGACCAAATAAACACGATTATGCGCTCTGCGGGGTTGAGTGTTCAGTGCACTGACATTCCCAAAGCTGAGAGCTGGCTGGATAGCAGGCTGTTCATGCTTGCTGCTGCCAGAAAACGTCTAATAGCCTTCCACTGAGAAGTTTAATTCATTTGCCATAAAGCTAAAAATAAACAGTGCCACATTTAATTGGGAACGCGAATGTGAGCATTATGAGGTTATTCACTGGTAGAAAAAAAGCAAGAAAGCAAATTATAACTCAAGACTAACCGCTAAAATATGTTAACTTATAGACAACGGTATTTTGATTCTAGTAGTTTGATTAAACATTTTTAACATCTGTACCGTATATTGAGAGATTATGCTTGCTCTATGACTAGTACGCCATGATTAGAACAACCAAATAGTAACACAGGATGCACGTTGAGTATTTATCAAACTAGTATTACAAGTAATTGTAATTTATAAGCTACCTTTCAAAGTGTTCTACAGTTTCTTGCATGGATTCTCTCGGGGGTTACTGTCCTAGGATGAAACATTTCTTCAAGTTTATGGCGCGCAGGGACTTTGAGCCGGGATGGGGGAGTGATAGGATGAGAGAGGGAAGAAATCAAGAGATTTCCATAAAAAAATGGAATAAATAAGTTCCAAAGATACAACAATTTGGATTTACATACATTAGACTGTTCTATCTCTTTGGGATATTTTACTCTGCTGATATGTGAGAGGAGCTCGGAGGTAAACTAAATATGACCTATGCTCTACAGACTCCGTCAAACAGAGCAGTCGCCTGTAAGGATACTGGAGGAGAAAAGGTTGAGAGGATGAGGACAAAAAGCTAGGAGAAAGAGGAAAAATGACAATAAGAGGAAGCCATGAGATGACTGATGCTCCACTGTTTGAGGATCAGGGACAGCTGAGTAGTAGCAAGCTCAAGGGGTCAGTTGTGTGTTTGTCCAGCCTTCTGAGGGCAAGTAAACACAACCAACTCATGTGGCAGTCTATTTTCACAAGGGTTTAGGATAAATTGTTACGAAAGGTAAAGCACTTTTTTTCAGAGCTTCACATGTACTCAGAAACACCAGTAATGTCATCATGCTATGAGAAAAAAAGTATATGACTAAAGTCTACGTATGGTATGAGTGGATAAATATACATCCGATTTCTAGAGAAAAAACGCTGCTTCTGGTCTCAGACTGTTCCCTTTACGTTCACGTATGAATTTTGACATTCGCCAATTTTGCCCTTGTTCTCGTAAGTTTACATGTTGTTGAAATGTTGAATGTTACCAATGTTACCATTAATACTGGCAAGCAATGCATTTTGCAAAATAGCTTAAAGCTGAGCTGTAAGCTGTTCTTTCTTTATAATATTGCTTCATGTGCCTCTTAAATACACCGTAACAGCAGACTGTGTATACCTGCGAGTGATGTGCTGTACACAACGTTTATAGTTACCAGATGGAGAGACAGTGATAGTTCGTCATATGCTAAGCATATTATTCAGTACATTTGCTATTTATTTTGTAATAAACAATCAGGATAAAAATATAAATGAAATCGTTGGAAAATGGGAACGTTAAGTAATTGAACCCTGACCTTGAGTCAATAGGGATACATGCACACAGTCAAATTTTTACTCTTCGGAGTAAACTGCAAAAGAACGCTAAGCTAAATAGAAATACATTTTTTAAATAATTGAAATCATCAACAAGGACAAGGAGAAAAATCTTACGTTAAGTTGTAATGCGGAAACACAGGATACACAGTTAAGCAAATATGTTCAGACAATGCCCATAAATCCATCCTTCTCTGTTTACAAGCTCAGCCCGCTTCTGTCAAAGCCATATAACCTGGAGTTGCCATTGAGTGCACTGTATTGGCAGCATGCAAGGCAGCCTGGAGCTTTCAGTGCAACACATTTACACAAGCACAAGCCTCCGCACTACAGACCTCTTTTCAGTTTGCGTCAAGGGAAGTGGGCTGGGAAGGCCTTTTGATGTGGGAACACAGAGGTCAGAGAGAACAGCCTGTGTGTAGCGCTAAATTCCATCCCCCACAACGGTTCCTTTTCACTTTGTCACTGGTTTCACTTTGAAGACCAGTCGTTAAAACACGTTTTAAAAAATTATTTAGCACAGTCTGTATATGGAGGTGTTCAAGGTGAATGCAGTGCATGGCATATTTATGAATATATAATACACGCACACGCCTCTAGAAAACCTAAGATTTTAAGCATTGCATCACATTATTTGACTTCATTTCAGAGAGCCTCAGTGGCACCTAATCACAAATGTCATGTTCTATTAAATGCAAATGGGAGAAAACATTTGGCTGGCTTATCGTGCAGAGTCAATGAATTTGTCAAAAATGCATGATAATTCATTCAATTGCTCTTAAATGATGTGGGGAGTGAGGGTGGGGTCCACTGAAGAGCAGAGGGGAGTGAAAGAGGGATTGGGGAGTAATCCTGCTCTTGATATTACACTCTCTCCAGAGGCCTTTTAAGGGTTTCATATCATAGTGTGCGGCCCCCCGAAACTTCTCTCTATCTACTTAGCAACTCAGCAACCACCCCCTACCCTCTCGGGACACAATTTACTCAGAACATAATTTACAACTCATGCCTTTGAATTCATATTGAACACATGCATGGGGAGTCAAATTTAAAAAAATAAACACATGCTTATGGATATCTATAGTGAGTCAAATATATGGATTTCCACCCTTTATGTCCACTCTGATATACACATGTTTTTGCACACTCTCACATATACACAAATATGCCCCCTTTAAGTTCCTGGGAGAATGTCAATAAAAAGGCCCGCCACTCTTCTCAACCCTTGACCTCTGATCTTTAGAGGTCTCCCACAGCCTGTGATGGGGGGGATGCAGGGTTGGGGTGGGCGGGGGTAATAGAAGGCATGGTTGTGGAAGGGGCCCATGTGAACAGCTCCCTCTGCCTGAGCTGCTAGGAGGCTGGATTACGGGTAAGCTCCCCCTCTAGTGTTCACTGGCCACGCTCATCATTTGCTTTCACATGCAGAAAGAAAGTCAGGATTGAATCAAATGCAAATTAAAAAACAGCGTGTGTAGATTTGTGTGTAGGCTGTAATGATGACGTCAGGATGAAGAGTGTATATTGCGGACGTTTTCAACAACATACATAAAAAATTAAATAATAATACAACAAAAGTATATAATACGTTGTATGCATCATTCAAACTAGCATCAAGTTCAATACACATGTACAGTAAATTATACATTAATTATACAGTATATGGTGGCATTGGATTGCTTTCTGCATAGTGCACGGTGACAGCATCTGGTCACTATTGCCTCCGAAATCAAGCATGGTGTTCCCATTCACACGAAGGCTATACACTAGTGCCTCCTATTCTATCCTAGCCACGCCTGAGGGGATGCTAATTACCTTCTTGCTCTGCCCAACTTTCACTGGGACTCTGTCGCTGCATTCAACCCGGCGTTGATAGCAGACGGAGGGGAGGGAATGAGCGCTGAGAGAGGGTGGAAAAGGAGGGAGGAGCGAAGGCTTGAAAATAGAAACAAACCAATAATCTTCTACGCTGCCTCCCTAAACGAGAGCCGCTCCGTCCCAGATGTAGACAAGTCATTTTGTACAAGCCATTTAATCCCACTGGGCCTGCCTCGCATGCGGCACAGGGCTGCCTGTTTCAACGATCTTTTGCAATCAGTTACACAATGGCCCCCCTCATTTTATGCTGCTACATCATAAAAGTGCTCCTTTTGTTACATTTCCATCCCTAAAAGAGTCTTAATCCCCATCCTTTCAGGCTGGTCTATGGCAAATTCCACAGGGACATCCCATTCGCTGCAAGGGCTGGAGTGACCCACTCAGAAACCAGCATGCAAGGCTTTGAGCTTTTCTTCTGCTGCCACTCTCTGGAGAACATTAAATCGTACTTTTCATCCCCCTCACCATAGGGGGAAGCTCCTTAATGATGACAGAGAAAGAGAAATTCCTCCACTCTGTCCTATGACACCATTCTGCTGTCAAGCAGGCGTCTCGGTGGACAGAGAATCAAACATGGCTCCCTGCAGGTGGAACGCAGATGAAGGTCACACAACAGTCCAAAGAGAGGAATGGAGAAAACAGGAGGGAAGAGAGAGGATCTGAAAGGAAGAGGTGCACAGAGAGGGAACACAGCTTTCCTGTGTAAATTAAGTCATCCCGTGGAAAGAGGAAAAATGACTTGCAGCTTCATTCCATCGTACTTCTTGCTTACGTAGTCTCTTTACCGCCGCTGCACTCCATGCTCATTCACTAGCTAACTTCCAAAGAGAAACAGTACATAGCCCACTAGTAGGTCCTGTTCACTTCACAGGATACCCAGATAGCTCTCTTTAGCCTAGAATTGCTGGTTTGTGTTATTACATCTCGTTCTTTCTGTCTTGGGGATTCTGGCTGTTAGGGTTGCCTGCCTCTCTGCCTTTTGTGAAGCCATCTTGCAGAGAGGGTGGAGTTAATCAGGTCCAAACCTCTGCCATCCAACCCCCTACCCTGCTTAGTGAGAACATTTTACCAAAATAAATCACATGACAATCAAGAGTCAAATATTCACTTCAGCCAATCGACATCCAGCTAGCTGCCTTCTATGCACAGACACACACCCCAAATACAGTGTAAGCTCTAAAGTTGAACTCCACGGACTACAGTAAGATTAGGGCAAAAATACACCTTAAAAGCAGCAGAAAACATTGCATATACAGTAAATGTCAGGGTATTGAACAAAACTCATCTGTAATGCAAATCACATTCAAATGTTGCCTTTGTTGTTCGCCATTGACGTTAAACTGTTGTACTTTTACATGTCTCATTAAAAATGTTTGCATGTTACTTAGAAAATCTGTACAATTTTCTTTGTCTTGTGATAGCTTGATCCTGGAACAGATTATTTCCAAAAAAAAATAGCGGTCCTCTAGCAACCTGCATTTGGGTTGCCTAACATTCCATAGCTTACTTATACTGAGGATTTGAGGGGTGTTGAGGTGCTGATTGAAGTGTTGTTTCATGCTCTTTGTACATGTTTTTAAGTGTGTGTGTTTTGGCAAAACTTATAGTGTGGGCATGAATAAAGCCCAAAATGCTAATAACATACAAAAGCCAAAAAGTATTTATTTTGCCAAGCACCAATTAGTGCAACTTTCTGCCAAAATCTAAATGTTGTCATTTGGACTCAATCATTTTTCTCCAAAATGAAAAACAAAGAATCTGCACAATGCACATTGATTATGAATGACACAGAAGGGTTTTTGAATGCCTGTAATTTAAGTTATTCCCTGTGCTATGCCCATCACTTTAACAAAGATTTGTGTCAATTTATCGAGTTTTATGTGTAACACTACTAACCCCAATGATGAAAAATAAAAGTGTTTTTGGAAGAAGTAGCATTCTACAATAGATTGTTCCTTCAACTTACAAACTATACCATTGTATTTTGTCAAAAGTTGTAATCTTTTCTATTGTGCTATCCATCCATGACTTGAGACTTTTTTTTAATGGAAAAAGGTCAGCCAGTTGAGAGGCTAATGCGCCAGGATTTGACCGGGTGAAAATGTCAATGATAGTTCCCAGTTTACCACTAACATAGACGGCAATAATCCATAATCCTCCAGCGACAAGTATTACCCGTCTGTAATGGCTTCTTGGACCACTCGGTTTAGGCAACACAAAAGCGATGGGATGGAAATGTGAGCATGGAGTATGGAGCACAAAGATATACTACTATCGGTTCTTAGTGGTGGTTTCTACATCAGGACTGGTGATATTAATCATAGTGAGAGGTCATTATGGTGCTCTTTGTTTTACCCTTTCTCATAGAGAAATATAATTATAACCTCCACAATACATGCATGTTTCACAGGGCATGTGTACTAGCAAAGGGGGGAGTGAAATGCAGACAAAGTCATCAACAGTAGTAATTACATGCAGTCGTTGTAGGGGGGTTATGGCGTTGGGTAGTATGAACCAATAATCACAACCAGCGTTGATGCTAAAATCTGATTAAACTACTAATGACCTGTCACTCAACAGTCCGGCAGATGTTTATAAATATCCAGTACCAACCGCACATCTCATCAGTCAGAGTCACAGCCTTGGCAGCCATGTCACCAACCACACCCACTCACTTAGCATTGCCACAGCAAAGCTTTCCAGGTTGATAATGGTGATTGTTGATGGGCTTCTAGCCAATAAAGAAAAATAAATTTATTTTGCCATTTCAAATATCCAAATAAACTTTGTCTGGACAATATTCCAATGCCACTATCCAGTTTTCCACAGCATTGCCCCCTCCTATCCCCCCCATTTTTGTTGTGGAAGTGGCCATTTTCTTGTGCTGACTTCCTGAGCTTTCACAGTGATGCGTGACACTCATGACAAATTGGGTGTGGAAGTGAAGGTGATGGGCTGTGAAAGCAATGTCCCTGCCCCCACGGTGCACGCATGGCACATATACACGAACACACATACACAGATACCGTTCATGTGTTTCACACTCAGAACCACCTGGAAATAAGGAAATAGTCAGCACTGTAAAACAGGTTAGGACCTGGATGCAAAGCATACAAGAAATGGACACATTGACTTTGTTCAACTTTGACTTTTGTGAAGCATGTACAACACCTCGGTTTTTGTATGCACCGGTTTCCGTAGGACTCTATGTTTGACAATTGCCAAAAATAGGTCTCAGTTTTCATACAGTGTTTCTGCTACAAATTAGTCCATTTGCCAGAGTTACCATTCCGTGCCGAAAAAAGTATCCAGGCATTGGTGACTTAGGAATAGCGGTTCTTTTAGAGTTTGGGACAATATAGGCAGATTCCAGCCAGGGAATCCTTTAATCCTCTTTATTGTGTGTGCGAACACACAGAGAAAAAACATCCCCCCTTCTTTTCTTCTCACCTTTCTGCACACCCTTGGTTTTTGTATACACACTGCCTGGCCAAAAAAAGTCGCTACCTGGATTGAACTAAGCAAAAAGGAATGAGGTTGCTGCAGTTGGTCAGGTCTAGGTTCAGCAACACTATGTGCTCAAAGAATGAGGTCAGCTGACTACCTGAATATAGTGAATGAGCAGGTTATTCCGTCAATGGATTTTTTTTCTGTCCTGATGGCATGGGCATATTCCAAGATGACAATGCCAGGATTCATCGGGCTCAAATTGTGAAAGAGTGGTTCAGGGACCATGGGGCATCATTTTCACACATGGAGTCCAGACCTTAACCCCATTGAGATATTTGGGATGGGCTGGAGAAGGCTCTGCCATCATCAATGCAAGATCTTGGTGAAAAATGAATGCAACACTGGATGGAAATAAATCTTGTGACACTGCAGAAGCTTATCGAAACAATGCCATAGCGAATGCGTGCCATAGTCAAAGCTAAAGGCTGTCCAACAAAATATTAGAGTGTATAACTTTTTTTTTTGGTGGCGACTTTTTTTTGGGTCAGTTAGTGTATAAATAATATTTAAAATAATATCAATCGTTATAGTAATTGAGGTGCAGCACTTATATGTTCAAGTGGACAATTTCGGGCACAGTGTCACTATTACAAAAGGCTACTATTTGAAAAAATATGTCATATTCCTTTTTGCTAGTGAACACTTCATCATGAAAGGTATTGCTGATATTTTACCACTGTGAGGTAGCATAATAGGTTAACGATAATGTTCAAAACCCATGTGTAATGAACAAATGCACTAACACAAATATTAACTAAAAACTCTCTGTTTTGGTAATTTTCCTGTATTGGATATCAAACTGGTCAGTGTTTGTACACGGACATGTATTTATTATGGTTAATTTGGAATACATATACTGTGGTATGCAAGTTATTGCATACCAACAAAGTGTATGCCCTCTTAAATTATCATGATAATTTATAAACCATAATAAGAAGACAATTATTATGCTGAACTGTGTAGCAGTTATTATACATTGCACTAATTCCCATGGAGGTATATAAATTATATGGCTGGTTGATTGCGTGATGAATTTAATAGCTGTTTTTCCCTTTCCACCAACCTCATCTAACACTGATGGGCTTGAGGGCTATAAGGTACAAAGTAGGCAGGCGAGGAGCGGAAGAGAAGAATGGCGCCAGGTAACAAACAATCATGCTTCCTCTGAGGGGAAACAGGTCACGGACATGGTGGATATTTAATAGGCATGGATGTAGCGCATTGATTCACGGAGCACGTCCATGTCTTGTTCTCAGGCTAGTAAAACACCAACACAAGCTAATCTGCGCCGGTCAAGCCGGTAAAAAATATACGTGCATGAGCCACCTGAAAAGATCCCTTGTCCCAGGTCAAATAGTGACACTTTGTCACAGGCCTTGGCACATCTTATACATCTTTATCAGGGTTGTCATCTAACTGCAATGTAATTCAGGACATGAACCAGCCCAGAGAGCCGGTGTTGTGACCATGTACATGATTCAATCTGTGTCTTTATATTATAAGACAATGAAAGTGTATTTGAGCTGGTAAATGCACTGTTTATTGATGACACTCATAACTCTAGAAAAATGTCAATCTCATTTCTGTACATCTTGCTTGCTTTAAAGAGTAATGTCCATTGTAATCAAATATACTGGCTACTGCAAAGGTACTTTATAGGGTGCAGCGCTTTGTCAAGGCCAAACAATCCTAAACAATCCTAAACAAAGTAACAATCCACTCCACTGTTCCACTCCAGTCCTGTAGGTGGCACTAATGTGCACTAACTGCCACACTCCATCTACTGGAACTACTTAATATGTGTCCCACATTGCCACAGTGCCACCTGTAACTCTAACAAGCATAATAAGGGGAAATATAAAAACAAGTTCTAAATATGAACATTTATCCGGATCTGCACCAAGGGGGTTATGTTTTGTAGAGGTAGGCTATGGAAGCTTTGTGTAATGTGGTTCATTAACGGAAAAAAAATAAAAATCAGTGGTTCTGCTCATAAGAATAGTACCGTGCAGCACGGGAAAGGTCATCAGCAGAAATCTCCTGAAGATATTATCAATATATCATAGTTTTACAATAACAATGATTAATCACATCACTTATTATCTTTTAAATACTTCAATATACATATTTAGAGTAGTTTGTCGCAAAGATAAATGCAAGGCCTCCAGTGTGGCTTACTGCACATTAAGGCTGGAGGCTCCCATTATCAGAATGATACCAAGAAACTGACATGACTTCTATAATTAGAGATGCTGTTGAGGAACTATGAAGAAATCGGAGGCACACAATGCACAGTAGGCTATATATTCACTGAGAACCCCTACAGGTCTCGATGCCTTTGATCCCCCAACTTGATTGTTTATAGCGGTTGTAGAGGTCCCCAAGCCCTTTCATACCAGGCTTAACTTCAAATACTGTGCCAAATTGCAAGGCAAAAAAAGAATGCTGAGATGTGACACTCTTATTAAAATATTTAAGAGGTGTATAATTTTGTATAGATAATGTATTGCTCCCGGTTTTAGTGAAGGTAACATCTTAGTGTGGTAATATGTAATTACGTCTATTAATTCCATATATTTTCAGTATTTTACATTTTTTGGGAGGTCAACAAAAGTAAAAACTTAGCAGTTTAGAACATTTGTACATTACTAATTTGCAGATTTGAATGCAACAATGCAACGTGTCCTAAAGTAAATAATAACACCTTTATTTTTAATTAAATTAGCTAGCTAATCGACCTAGCAGATTTGTACGTTAAATTTACTCATACATCTTCTCTAAGACAGCAGTCATGACAGAGCTGGAAGCACATTTAGTGCATGGTGGTCATTGTGTGCGCATCAGGCGAGGGGCTTTTTGTGCCTTTGTGTTCAGTGACAGGCTGAATGAGAGGGTGTGTTTCTCAGGCCGGGATATTTGGGAGACACCTGCTGGGCCGGGCTTCATCAGTGTGCTCTGCTCTTGCGCTAAAAACAAAGATTTGAATAGATTTGACTGAAAATCATCACTCATTAATATCCTGTAAGCCTGGCAGAGGTACCACTGCTACTACCTGGTATTATCAGTGACTTTGTAGACTTTGCAGATGAATATTTTTTTTAGTCCAAAAAAGAGAACATGCTGCATGGCGTTTAATCATCCGAGAGAGTAATTTACATGCAGACAGAAGGATAAGCGCATATACATATGTAAAAGTATAGTTTGCCTCATGTTTGTGTATGCTGCCGCTCAACTGCTGTATTAATGAATAGGATTCCTTTATTGCTACATTGGTGTCGACTAATGTCGGCAAGCATTCCACAGTAAGATGAGAATACTGCAGAGATCATTTACAAGGAGGCTGCTGTGGTAATGAGGTTGCTTGAGGCACGGATCGATTGACAACTGCTCAAATGTTTATTGACAAAAGGGAGAAACAAAACACACACACACACAAGGTGGGAAGGGGCGGAAAAAAACCAAAACATTATTGCTCTCATCGCCTTATGATTTTCTGCAGGCAGTTTCCAAGGAGCACACACTGACCTTTGCCTGTATAATTCCTATGTGGAGAGATGACTATTGAGGCACATAATTACACTCTCATCGATACATGGATCTTTGGGAAGGGCCATGAATGGGATGAAAGGACAATACATATTTCCCCCTCGCTCACATACACAACAAAGTACTTTGACCCAACATGCACACACTTGCAAGAAAACACATGCCCACACACTATAATTAAAGCAGTGGCATATATTTCTTTCTGGATGCAAAGTCAATGTGAAATGCATGGTGGGTAATGATGATGTGAAGGTTTGAAGCTGCTAGCTGGATGGGGGAGCCCCATATGGCTCTCTCCGTCCGTGTCATTACCTTGTTACGCCTCTGACTTTTATTCGGAGAGAGGGAAAAAGAGAGGGAGAGAGAGACAAAGGCAGAGCGAGAGCTGGGATCACCCAAGACCACGGCGCAAGTGAAACTGTCTGGGGTCAACAGTGCCATAATTACTTTAAAATGTCAGCCCGCAATAAAATACAACAGTTCATCTGGCAGAAAGCAAATTAGCTTTGACCATGTCGTAATTACCCTTTCCTGCAGAACCATTAGAAGAGATCAAATCTTCACATTCTCTGTTTGAGGAAAGGCCATCAGAGTACACTCCACCTGACAAGGATGCGCACTTGCCATTTTGCAGTGGTAATTAATTGTCCTTATAATAGAAATTTTATATTGGACTTTGAAATGGAAGAAAAAGTGTATTAACCTGCCAGTTCTGTCTTAACCATTCGTTAACACCCCATGTCTCTTGTACAAGACATTGCTTCTCTTCATCACAGCAAACTAAGGAAGGATGTCAAATCTAGTTAGACCAAAGGAGGATAAAAAACGTAACTTTGCAACTCCAACGCGCGCAATTTACAACTTATACCCAAATGCACCTCACCTGACCAATGTACTGTATACACACACACAGTATGCATCAATATTAATGCAAAATTGTATGGGAGCCCATCCATCTATCTTATTTAGCGCTTGTCCTGATTAGGGTCACGGGTAAGCATATTTCGTTAACTAAACTTCAGTCAAAATGCTAGTCTAAGGCAGCAAAACCATGTGATTACCCGTCTGTACTGATTATCTGTGAGTTATGATAATAATAAAAACAGATAATTCAATATGATACAAATTAAACAAATTACAGTACATAATAAATGTTGTAGACTATGGTCTATTATTAATCAAAACATATTGCAATACAAGTGATACGTAGTATTCTGGTCACTAAGTGGCACTAATTAGCAGTAATGTCCAACATGATGGTGATGGAGTGAAAACAACTTCTCCTCCCATTCCGTGTGGAAGTGCTAAGTTGTGGCTTCTTAAGTTTAGAAGAATTAAATTCGAGGCTAACTGGTTAGTCCCTAGCTAGCGGCCGTCTCTAGTCCCTGTAGCACAGTGCTTCTCAAATGGTGGGCCGCGGTGAAATGTCGGCGGCGGGAGGCGTGCGAGGCCAGAAGTACTTTCAATGTAAGTGCAGACCTGCCAACATCTACAATTTCATCATACTCAACATACAATTTGACTCTTGAATATGCTTATATGCTTCACAGCTCTCAATTTTGTTGCATTTTCCTGGTACAGTAAAATCCATCACATTTCCTCAATAGTATTTCAAATTGGGAGGGGCACAAAAACATTTCTGTCCCGTATGGAGGGCATGACAAAAAATAACTGAGAACCACTGCTGTAGCATAAGAGTGCAATGTGTTAAACAATGAATTAGATAGTGTAATGGTGACTATCAGTCTGTTATTTCATGTCTACATGAATTTAATAGAAAGTCATAAACTGGTTGTCTATGCTCTGACTACAGAAATATTCAATTTATTAACATTGAATCCTAATCGCAAAAATTCCCTCATCACGGTCCAGCCTGGAACAATTTACCGCTTTAAACGAGGGCCCGGTGCCTAGCTGAGTGAACCAGCAGTGCATCACTGCAAAACAATGTACCACATTTCACTGTTGTTATGAGTAAGAGCACTGTTATGTTTGAAATAGCAATTCATTACATTATCCATTACTGGAAAATGGGTAAAAATACAGTATTGTAGTGTTTATGGTTTTCTCTTTGAGATGAATAAAGACATAAACATATACACACACAGTTCACAATGCTCGCTTAACAAAGGATTTCTTCAGGGAGAATAACATTACTCTTTTGGACCATCCTGCACGTTCACCTGATTTAAATCCCATAGAGAACTTTTGGGGAAGGATGGCAAGGGAAGTTGAAAAAAATGGCCATGAGTTCCAGACAGTTGATGCTCTTCGTGAAGCCATCTTCATCACCTGGAACAATGTTCCCACGAGCTTCCTGGAAACACTCACATCAAGCATGCCCAAACTAATTTTTGAAGTGATTAACAAGTACGGTGGAGCTACTCATTACTGAGTCCTACTGAGAACATTTTTTGTTCTGGTTTGCATAGTTTTTGTCATTTTTTGAGCAGTGATCTAAAACTTTTGTTCAGCTGATAAACAGGCTATTTCAGTTTAATTGTTGTTTTCAATAAATGACTTTTTCAAAGTGCTTTTTGTCACACTCTTCTTAAAACCTCATTAGGATGCAAATGTGCAAAAAATGTGCAATTTTTCAAGTGGTCTTAAGATTTTGATCAGGTCTGTATATATATATATATATATATATATATATATAGAT